>SKCR01047424.1:0-41065 GCA_019454045.1 Zanthoxylum bungeanum
ATCTGGAAATTTTTCAGATTTATGTTTGAATGTATATTTGATGTACAAATTATTTTGGTTGTGACTAGGCTTGTTTTGAACAACTTAGGACTAAAATGATGAAAATGGAAAGTTTTGCGGTCTTATGGTAATTTACTGAAATTATGATTTCCGGGTTAAAAGTTTTTGTTTTTGAGTATTGAGTGATTAAAATAAATAAGTTTATTTTAATTACCCAAGAAAAATTAAAGACATGGGAAAATTTGATTTTCCGCATTCCGCTGCGTAACCCGGATATTTTGCCCAAAACCCCAACATTTTCTACTTGTACATATCATATACGTAACTGTAGAAACTAATGGAATCTTAATTAAATGGATGAACAAGTGTTTTTGGAGAATATCCCCAAGAGTATTGAAACTAATTCGGTAACACTCAATATCAAGCGAATCAAATCATATAAGATTCGATTTCTCCCACTGACAAATTCCATCAAGATGGAATCGTATAAGAATTATATTGAGTAAGAATCATATTCATTCAATAACCATAGAAATAGTTGCCTTAAATTCATATGTTTGATCATATCAAACATCTTTGAACAATTCAAAGACTTACGATAAATTTTAAAGATACGGTTTTTCAAAACTTCAGATGAAATATCTTTGAACCAGTCAAAATATTCTATCACTGTTTCATCATAAACACATAACTAAGTCACGACGATTCATTGACTAAGTTACGAAGTAAAGAAAACTACCTTAAGCAATTTATAATTCATTAAAGTAAATACATCAAATGTATCAGTTTAATAAATTTTCTGGTTCAATGACAATCATTGGTTAAATGAGATTTAATCACATTCCCGAGTACAATATTCATTAAATGGATAAGAATATCTGGTGTGATCTGGTATCAGACCATCCTTTACTTTATAGAATAAATATCTAATACTTAATGATAAAATATCATAAAATAATGTTCTAAGTTATTTACTTAACCGAATATTTTTTCTTAATGTTTATCTATTCGTTAATGACACTACTAGTCATTTTAAAATATGTAACAACTGTTTACAGAGAACAATTAATTATCCAATAGTCGCAAGTTCTGATATCAAATATCGAAAAAATCATTCAACAATATTTTAAACAATTATACGGGAGATCTGATATCCAATATCTACAGTTGTCGTATTGTGAAAATCAATATTTTCTACACACAACTATAGGCATCTCCTTTTCTTTAGCTTTACTATTTATCTTCAACTATTTACAACAATTGCAAATAATTTATCAACAAATTGTGTCGGACACGTGACATCTGAATGTCACTAAAGCCAAGAAACTTTATTATCAGATAAATAAATACCTAATGGGGTTTTCTTAATGCCAGTGAAGAATCTCGAGTCATGAACCTATTCATGTCAATCTTTACTGTATAAGAAACTATTATGTCTAGAATGATAATATCATAGTCTATTCTAATCTAGAACTTATTCTAGAACTCTGCAACCATGATTGAAGTCAGAAAACATATATAAAATATGCATATAATGGATAAAAGTTTAATTCTATCAAACTAATAGAATAAGGAACAACATAAGCGACGATTTTCATAATATTACACATTGCATTAGTTATGGATTTTTAACCTAGCAATGCCTCTCACCCTTTACATAAAACCGTAATCCCCAATGGAATATGAGAATTCAATAAGTAAATCGAATTCCATAATGGGAAGTGGACCCCATAAATATACTTCGACTCACAGATTTGGCACTTTCTCGCCTAGGTATATTCACGAGTAGACAACTCATTGTCAATCACACTCGTTGTGACTCCTGATTTTGTGCTGACCGTTTCTCATTGTGACAGCTTTGGCACGTTCACAGGAGGCCTATCAAGGCTTCACTTGTCAATGAAAAACTCAAGCTACCGATGTAGTCCTGACAGCTTTGGCACGTTCAGGATTTCCACTTTCACTTGAAGTTGTCTCTTATCATATAAGTTCTACCGGCGCAAATGAACTACCTTCAACCATAACTGCATAGCTTTGGCACGTTACAACCATAGTATCATGAAAACATTTACATCCGTATTGACAAGGTGGATGAAGAAACAAGTATTCATAATACTAGTCACTTCATAAAACCTTATTTAACGGGGATTTTCCTAAAAGATGTATTATATAATATTTAATCAAATTAAATAAATAAATATATGTAAAAAGTAAAGATTAGATTAAATATCAAATTTAAAAGGCTAATCATACCAGGGGTGCAGAATCAGACCGCTCTGATACCATTTTATTGGGGTCATATCATGGAGGTGCAGCGGAAGGAGCACGGTTCGGGCGAAATCGTAGTTTAAAATTTTTAAACTTACGAATAAATTATTTAATATCCAATATTAATAATTCATTCATATTTCACCTAAACATATTTATTCGATATCATATAATGACATAAATAATATAGAAATACCGCGAAACATTTGCGAAAACGTTTTTCCGCAAAATAGCATAAAACATATTTCCGACCAACCAATGCATATGGGGACTGCCCATGTCAGCCCCAAAAATATTTGGACAGTTCGTGGGCCGCCCGAACAGTGCCCAGTTCACTGGTTGGGCAGCCGTTACCCGGTAACGTCGTTTTTCACCGTTTTCACGTATTTTCACTCCGAAACAATTTCCGATAAAAAATTTTCTTGGGCAATTAAAATAAACCAATTTATTCTAATTACTCAATAAATAAAAACTGAATTTTTATCTGAAAAATCAGATTTATCATTAATTACCATGAGACCGCTAAATTTTACATTTTGATCATTTTGGTCATTAAATTGTCAAATACATATTTAAGTGATTCCAAATCAATCCCAAAATTATTTATACATGTCTAATACATGAAATTACAATTTCCAACAAAAATCCAGAATTTTTTTCAGAATTCCCGAACAGTCCCTATATTTTCTAGGATTTGTAATTTGCTCCTTTTGGTTCAAAACACATCAAGATCAAATCCAATCAATCCAAAACTTAATAAACATCAAATATACATCAAATTACATCACATATATGAAAATCCCCAAAATTGGATTAGGTTTAGAACCTTAATTTCATAAATTGCATAATTTACATTAAATTGATTTAATTCAACACTTTAATCAATCCAATACCACACCAATCAAGTCTCACCATAATGAAACAACTCAAGAACAATTCTAGGTTAATTATGAATGACTAAGCAACTCTAGAATGACAACTTTGATTACTAATTAATCAAATAAGCTTTATTACTCCTAATAAGCTTATTAATTAAACATATATGCTTAACACCTTCGAACAAGTTTCCAACTCAATAATTCACATAATTAAACATTAGAGAAAATTATAAGCTACACAAGTTGAAGCATAGAATCAGAGAAATAATTTCTTAGTTGAAGAAAATTGGAAATAACTTATAAAAACTCCAAGTTTCTGAGCTTTTCTCCTTTTGTTCTTCACTTTTTCTCTCAATTTAACTTAGTGAATTTATTGGAAAACCTTGTGTTGTTCTTGAAAATGAAAACAAAAAATATTTAAATGTCAAAAATTATTATTGCCGAGAACAACAAAATTAACAATAAATATTTGTTCAATTTGTTTCACTTGTAATATTATCATTGGAACAAATTTACATAAAAAAAAAGATAACATTTATCTTTAATAAAGTAGAACTCCATGTGCTACCAATGATACCAAGCCATTTCCTAACTTTAATAAAGCATATCATTACTAAAGATATTTGTTACTCTAATTATTTTAATCATATAATATTTATATAATTAAATAATTAAATAATACAAATATTTTAAATATATGTATTATATTTACATTAAATATCTCAAATACATATATTAATGATATATGTTAAATATCACAATTTGATATTTTATTAATGTGTATTTAATAAAATTAAGTATTAAATAAATACACATTAATTCGGAAATCACCGTTAGGTCCCAATCGCATGTATTTTTCGTTTAACCGTTAAACGAGTTATAAATAATCTCCATTATTCATAAAATTTGTCATAGTGCTCTACGAGTATATTTCATTAGTGAGACTCTCTAGATTAATGCATATTTGTCACGAAATCTAATTTCGTGTTCATAATTCACCCACCCGTAAATTATGACGACCACGAATAAACTCGCTGAATTATACAGGTCGAGGTCATTGCATACGTATAATCCCTATGTCACAAGTATCTGTATTATCCCAGAGATATGGATATAAACGTCAAATCTCTATAGGTATAATCCTGTCAACGTATCTATTAGCAATTTTCTAAAAAACACTCGGAACTTAATTCCGAAGTATACCACGGCCATGGATTTAACAGACTACTAATCATATAATGGACACATATCTCCTGTACACAAGACTGACGAATCTTATCTTGATACACACAGGATAGCATGAGCATGAGTCCACACCCAACAAACATGCGGAGGTATGATCTAAATAGATCGGTGACGTGACTGCTATCTAAGTGTGGAGGATAACTCATATATCCACAATGGTATCTCAAGTTAAAGAATCACTATACTACTCAACCCAAGAAGATTCCTATTGACGTTGGTGTACCATGTATTAGGTAATTTTCGGTGAGTCATTCAGTGTTTATCAAATAAACACCTACATGTCTATACGAGTCTCCCGAGACTCATGGTTCATTGGGATAAACCATCAGACCAAGTCCGATGTACGACATGTACTGGTCTCAACGGATTTTACTAACCGACCCGTGTCAGTAAATCTTGACCAGGAACTTAATTTGATAATATATTTCTAGTAGTTACGCTTCCCAATGTGATTTACAAACTACCTTGTAATTACACACTACATTATAAATTATCGGGTCTTTGTCTAATATGTATATATCAATAAACAAGATTTAGTTTCAATCTAATGAATTAGATCGAATATATATAATAACAGACATGAGGTGCTACCATAATTAAGTAATATTATGGAAAAATGTATTGCTCGTATTCATGAATTGGATATAAATACGATCCGAATTGGCACTCCGAGCACCAACCCTAACAACACCTACATATTTACCCCACCAACATCAAAGCATTTCATTAGTATACTTCTTCGGCCAAAGCACTACACTTGCAACTTAGAAAATTTTCATTATATCTAACTTCGACTCATGGTATTTTTATTATCAACACAAACATAAAATTATCACCAAATATTCTGTTATGGTTGGTTCTCGGAGTGCCAATTTGGATCGTACTTAGGTCCGATTCATAAATATGATCAATTTTTTTCCATAATATTACTTACTTAATGGTAGCACCTCTTTTTTTTATATACATGTCAGATCTAATTACTATTAGATTGAAACTAAATATGATTTAGTGATATGTATATATAGACAATGACCCAGAATTTATAACATAGTGCATAGTTACAACGTAGTTTGTAATTGACATTGTGAAGCGTCACTATAAGTTGAATATTCTTAAATAAAGTTCCTGGTCAAGATTTACTGACACGGGTCGGTTAGTAAAATCCATTGAGACCAGTATATATCTTATATCGAGACTAGGTCCGATGGTTTATCCCAATGAACCAAGAGTCTTGGGAGACTCCTATAGACGTGTAGGTGTTTATTTGATAAAAACTGAATGACTCACCAATATTTCCTAAAAGATGGTACACCAACGTCAATAGGAATCTTCTCGAGTCGAGTAGCATAGTGGTCCTTCGACTTGTGATACCACTGTGGATATATGAGACATTCTCCACACTTTAATGATAGTCACGTCACTGATATATTTATATCATACCTCCGCCTGCTCGTTGGGCGTGGACTTATGCTCATGATATCCTGTGAGTATCAGATAGAATCCGTCAGTCATGTGTACATGGCATATGTATCTTATACGTGTTTACGTTCTAGTAAATCCATGACTGTGGTATACTTCGGAAGTGAGTTCTGAGTGTTATTTAAAGATAGTAAATTTGAAAGTCGAATATATTATACCTTAAGGATTTGACGTTCCTATCTATATCCCCGGTATAATATTGATAGCCTTTGATGAATGGATTATACGTATGCAATGACCTCGACTTGCATAGTTTAGCGAGATTATTTGTGGTCGTCATAATTTACGAGTGGGTGAATTATGGACACGAAATTGGATTTCGTGACGGATAAACCTAAACTTAAAGAGTCCCACAATATGAAGTGTACTCGTTCAGTACTTGGACAACGCGTTATGAATAATACAGATTATTCATAATATTTTAACGGATTAAATAAGTTAATTCGAATCGTTTAACGGTTAAACGAAAGTACATGCATTATGAGATTTTTGTCAATTAATAATTTATGTGTATTTATATTTGATACAAGATTTGATTTGATACATATTAATTAATTGTCAAATGAGACTTTGACACATGCCATTAATATATGTATTTGTTATTTAATGTAAATAAAATACATATATAATAATAATCGCATTAATTAATTATTTAGGTGTTAAATGTTAAATATCTAGATAATTAAATTATATCAATATTACATAATTGTTATGCAATATGTTTGATTATTATTGGTTACATGTGGCATGATTCTTTTAAGCTTAAAGTTTACAAATCGAATTTGTTAACTTAAAGCTTATTATTATTTAATTTGATTAAAATATCCAAATGACTATAATGCCCCTCAAAGTCGATTTTGGCCTAATTTTTAAGTTAAAAATTTTTGTTTTCAATTTCAATTGAGTGCCATGGCCGAACCTCTCAAGCATGGAAGCTCCCAAAATATTCTTGAAGAAACAAGGAAGAAAGTGAAGAAATCAGGAAGAAAGTTTAAGAAAATTAGGAGATTTTGAGGTAATCATCATTATTCTTAAACTTAGAAAGCTTTTTTTCTTATTCTTGAGCATCTCGAAAAGTTCTAGGGTTTCTTCATTTCTTAGATTTTAGGTATTTTTGATTTGGAGGATGGATTTGGATGCTAAATGCATGTGTGAAGTTAGATTGAATAACATTAGTGTAATATTAGTTCAATTTTATCATTTGATGACTTGTTGCCATTCTAGAGTGGTATGACCACTCTTGTAAATCCTATAATTTTTCTTGAGTTCTTCATTTGTGGTGACTTAATTGGTTTAAATATTAATATGATTAATGTTGAGAAAAATTGGATTTAAAGCATGAAAAATGATAATTTTGGTTACCAAATCAGATCTGGAATTTCTGTGATTTTGGTGATAAAAATTATATTTTATATATATATTAGATGTGTTTTGGGCATTGGAACAATTGCTGGAAATTGTTTCGGAGTTGAAATATGTGAAAACGGTGAAAAACGGCGTTACAGGGTGAGTTTCGGGCTTACCGGGTGTCCACTATCTAAACAGTGAATTGGTCACTGTTTGGACAGCCCATGAACTGTCCAAGTACTATTGGGGCTGATCTGGGAAGCCCCCATGTGTAGTGGTTGGTCGGTTCGGATAAAAACATGTTTTTGCTATTTTGCGGAAAAACGTTTTCGTAAAGGTTTTGTGGTGTTTCTAAATTATTTATGTCATTATTCGATATCGAATAAATATTTTTAGGTGATATATGAATGAATTATTCATATTGAATATTGAATAATTTATTCGGTAAGTTTAAAAAATTTTAAACTACGATTTTTCCTTAACCACGTATTTCCGCTGCGCCTTTGAGAAAACCCTAACACATTCAACATTATAATATATTCAGCAGACATGGGAAAAGAATGGATCTTAATGTTCTCAACATACATCATCACAAACATCATGCAAGACATCTATTCAAGTTAATTTCATTACAATTTGTCATCTAGAAATCAAAACCTAAAACCCACACAAGAATTTAATTCGGCCAAATAAAAAAACTTACCACTTTGAAATTCTCATCACAATATCACCCAAGACAAAATGTAGTACCACTCAAATACATGAATCAATATCCTTCATAAACAAAAATAACTCACTATCAACATCATAACATATACATGATTCATATTTAAACAAACTTAGTTATCAATACCATTTACCCTAGCCTTACTCTAAAAGGCTTTACATATTTACCACATCACAATAAATATTACAAACATAACGAATCACCACTTTATTTTAAATACCAAACTCAAGGTAGTAAAATTATCAATCTACAAATTTAAGTTCTTATCAACACAACATACTCAATTTACATCTCACACAACATAAACTCATGTCAATACATTCCTAAGCATGAACCATAGCAACTCGTCACTAAAAATCACAAACTCAATCCTTCCCCACAAAAACATGTATTCGGCCACACCCTTAAATTAATCAACTTGAAGGTTTCAAATACAACATGGATTTGCTCAACACAAGTCAATAGAACTCATACTAAAGCATCACTAAATATATTAATCACAACAATTCATCAACACAAGAACAAAACTCAACCCTCTTATCACAAGCATAATTTGGAAAAAATGGCCTACTAACCATCATTAAAATTTACCCATCAATAGACAAACACATCTCACTTTATAACACCTAAATAAACATGAATCATTGCCCAAAAAATAAAATTTAAACCCTCGTCATGCTTGCCAAATCCGGCCAACCCCCTAAGTATGGGGAACAATTAGGCATTTTCAAAATAAGATATAATCCATGCTTATTTCATCACCAAATACATAAATCATCATCACCTATCAATAAAAACAACAAAAATAGCCCCCACACTACTCTTTACATTCGGCCAACCCCTTAAAGTTAGGGGAAAATTAGGCATTTTCACTATAATACATAATACATTCTTAAATTATTACCAAATGCATGATAATGCTTGTTAGTAACTCAAACAATGCTTAAAATGCATTAATGGAGTTCTAAGGACTTAGGGCGAATTTTGGGGCTTTGTATAATCAAGTTTAAAATTGAAAAATAAGAAGTGGGAAGAAGAAAGAAAGCTTACCATGCTTGGAAATGAGCTTGAATGCTTCAAAATGCTTGAGAAAATGAAGAAGATTGAAGGCAAAAAAATGGCGTGGGGGGAAGGCTTCATCCACATTTTTGAAGTATAAGGAAGATGAATGAATAATGTTTTTTTATAGAGAAGGCTGATTTTTTTTTTGGATTAAAAGAAGTGGCTTACCTTTTGCTACATGTACAACTTATTTCAAAATTCATAGTTACTATTCATCTGAATTTTAAACTATATTTTCGGCTAGTTTCTATTCAAAATTTGGGAAAATCTTCAACACGAAAGTTGTCGGACTTGGTCTAATATTTTCGACGATATAAAGTTCACTAAATTCGGACATTGTATGAAAAAGGTCTGGCTGAAATACTAAAGGTTGTCCCGATCGAGTTAAAATTTAAATGCACAACGAAACCGAAAAAAATTTCACTTTGTGTTTCTAAAATAGTTTATATGAGTAATAACATGCTAATGATAATGTTTGAATGCTTAAAGATGTCATGCAACACATAAATAAATTTCATAATTATACCACGAAAACTAAGCTGTTATATTGATAAAGATGATAGCAAATCACAATCAAATATTTAGGGTTGTTAATTGGAAAGCTCAAAGCAATTAACTACAATATATTTAACTACATTGGCCGAGTACATTGTTGTTTCAGATGCATCCAAGGAAGCTATTTGGATCAATAAATTTATCACTTATATTGGGGTAGTTCCTATCATCTCCGATGGAATTATGATGTATTGAGAACTATTATCTCATCAAAAAATCAAACACGTACTTTGGTGATATAGTTGCAAGAGTTTCAAATGGTGTTGAGAAATATCACGCATTCTCTCGAATATAAATTATTCATGGTCTAGATCTATTGACATGGGTCGGTCATTATATTGGTAAGACTAGTGCATTGTCTATATATGTAATGGACATATGGTTTGTCTCAACA
Organism: Zanthoxylum bungeanum; assembly: GCA_019454045.1. Taxonomy (NCBI): domain Eukaryota; kingdom Viridiplantae; phylum Streptophyta; class Magnoliopsida; order Sapindales; family Rutaceae; genus Zanthoxylum; species Zanthoxylum bungeanum. The sequence goes on from SKCR01047424.1 coordinate 9,956, forward strand.
GACTATGAGCTTAGCGGAAGTTCGTATATAGATTCAGATATTCATTAGTGGAATGAATATCGAACAAACTCATAAAAGATTACTAATAGATATTCCATAAAACTGTCAATAGTTGTCTTTTCGAGTTGAGTAGTTATGTGGTCCTTTGACTTGAGACACCACGGTGGTCTTGTGAGTGATCCTCTGTGCCTGATACCATGCATGTCAGAGACCTTTTATGGTCTGACCTCTGGATGACTGTTAGGTATAGACCGATGCTCACGAAGATCGGTGTATGTTAATATGAGGATTCGTCAGTCCATATGGTTGGATTATGTTTCCAGAAAGTTTTCAAAGTATATTCCAGAAATCTTTTGGCCAAAAGTTCATTAAAGAAATTGTTTCTTTAACATTATAAATAATATTGAAAAATGGTTTTGCATATATTATTTATTAATGGAATATGATTATGAAAAGTTATTATATATTGAGTAGATAAGGTTTTGACAGTAAATCTATAACCCTACTCAATTGGAGACGGTAATGACGAAGGGATTATACATTAACGTTTTAACCTCGACTTGTATGGTTCGACGTGTCGTGTTGTTTTTAGTCATGATTTATTGGTGGGCAGGCCTTCATGAATATATGTACGAATATATTAGATATATAAGTATATATATAAGTAACAACCGAACGTGATCCTAGAGAGTTCCATTATATTAAGTTTACTCGTTGAGCACTAGGGCGACTTTTCGTCAAATGTTGACAAAGTATTTTTTGGTTTTTAAGGATTAAATTATTTAATCCGATAATTCATGAGATGAATTGAATTAATTAATTTTATATCAAGAGTTGATATAAGTTTATTGTATAATAGATGTAAATTTAATTTACATTAAATTAGTAATTAATTAGTAAATTAATTTAATTGTTAATTAATGTACAAAATTAATTACTTGGTTTATACAAATAAAACTTTTAATTAATTAAGGTAACTAAGTTAAAGCAATTGAATAATTTTCGTTAATGTAATTAAAGCTTTTAATTGTAACTAAGTTACAAAAATTGGTGAGATTAATTTTTAACTTTGGTTAAGTTAACCTTTTTGAATATGTGGTGTAGGAAAAAGATTCCCTTGAACCATGGTTTGTTTAAATGGCTATGGTTTGTTTTTTGTTTTTCTTTAATTAATTTTAATAAAAACAAAATGAAATAAAAACTCATTTTTGCTTTTCCCTTTGGCTCACTGCCACTGCCGTTTAAAGAACAAGAAAAAAAAAGGAAATGAAGTTTGGCTTCTCTGCTTCTCGCCGAGAATAGAAAGAAGAAAAAACTGAATTTTTTGGTTTTTGGTTCTTCAAAAATTCAAGCCCTAAATCTCACTAAATATTACCCAACAAATAATCAAGTCCATATAATTAATCTCAAAGGGTTGAGGGTTAATTTGTGTTATTGAAGCTTTGATTTTTCATAGGGTTTAAGAGTTAAATTTTGGGGAAAATCTTGTTGTCATTCTTGAGTGATCAAACCACCTTTTGATCACCAAGATTTGTTCTTGGAGAAGCTCAATTTGGTGGATGAAGAAGGAATTTCAAAGAATCAAGAGCTTTGAGTATTTGAGGATTTTGAATACAAAGCTTCAACAATTGGCAAGGCTTGAAATCAATTGTTGGTAAATTTAATTTGTAAATTTATTATTGTTTTGATGATGAATTTTGTTGAGAAAAATTATTGTGGAAGTGTTGAATAATTAGAAGCATGTATGTGAGGAATTGAAGCATTCAAGTGTATGAAAAATTGGTATATAGTTGATATATTAATTTTATATGCTTGGATTAATTTTTCAAGTGTTGAAAAATAATTTTGTATGCTTGGATTAATTTTTTCAAGTGTTGGAAAATTAATTTAATGCTTGGATTTAATTTGTCAAGAGTTGATAAATTGATTAAAGTGTGTAAAATATTTAATTGAGCTTATGGTAATTATTTTAATGCATAAAATTGGTAATGATTTTTAGTGCATTGAAAAATTTAAATTTGTGATTAAAAAATTTTATTCACTGTTTAGCTACTGCCGAAAAAAATATTTTTATTCACTGTAGATTGCTTTTGACGAATTAAATTTGTCTTATGTTGTTAAAAACATATATGTTTGTCTTTTTGATGAATTTAAATTTATGGTTATGGTGATGAATTTAAATTTATGACACATAACTATTAACCAACCTAACCATTATTTTTCCAACCGATCGAAAAATAATGGTTAGTTTGGTTAATGGTTATGTGTTATCATATGATTAAATCGGTTGAACATTTACTTAACCAAATAATTTCAGTTCGGTTAAAAAATTAAAGATTAACCGACCGAACCGACCGATGCACACCCCTATGTCTATAGAAAACTCTTGGTAATGATGTATGAACTGATCCTATGACATGATCTTCACAAATTTTATGTGGGAGTTAAGTAACTTTGACGTCAACTTGAATCGTCCTTTAAATACTACCAATAAGAAAGTTATTGAGTTACTTAACAAACACATGAAGATTATGGAAGAAATGATAGAGGATCACCAAACTCAAGATAAACATGTGTTTAGTATTCCATTACGTAGTTAACATATGTGATAACGCAAATCCATTGTCATGGCAGGAGAACTCTGAGTGGGGAAATTCTCATATTACATAACATCATGATTATGATCAACACTAAACCAATGATTAGTAATGTAGACACATTTCATACTTTAAGTCATTGGTGGAATACTGATTTGGGCTCGTATCATAAAGAAATCATTTACGAAAATATTATATTCTTTCTTATTCTAGGGTCATGATACACAGCTAGATGCCACTCATGATCATTGAAATATGGCAATCATATGATGATATTCATTGGAATATGGATTATATGGATTTAATCTATCATGACCAATTCCGTGTTCGACTTGAGAACGAACCTAATAGGTCAAGTATGTGATACTACAATTGTATTATATAATAAAATGATGTAAAATATATTTAACATATTTTGGGAATCATTTCGGGATTTGTTGGAAAAAGAAACAATGAGAGATTCAGAGTTAAAATCAATTTCAGAATTCGACAAACTGTTTTGGACAAAATGACTTACCGTTGGAATAAAACGGCTAACCGATTTACCAAACTGATTTTAGCCAAATCGGATAAGATGTTTACATAGGCTAACCGTCAAACTAGTGAGTTTTCTTGACAGAAAAGGCAAGCCATTTTTGTTAAATTGGTTTCAGAAATGATGCAGGTTGGTTGGATTAAAACGAACGGCAAGCCGTTTTATCAATACAACTATTTTATCTTAAGGAAATGAATTCATTTTGATTGTAAGGATTTTCCTTACATGGTATCAATTCATTTTGATACACAAAATGAATTATACTACTCTTTAACTAAGACCTATGCATACTTGGAAGATTTAACTAGGATTTTGGCTAACCATAGCTCTATATAAATCCCATTTGCATAGAGTTTTAGGTTAGTCCAGTGTTATCAAAGGTACGCCTAAGGGAGAGGTACATGCGAGGTGACGTGATTCAGCCGCGCGTCTAATCTGACCCGAATAAAACTAATATTTTTTCACTGTTTTTGGTTGCAGCAGAAGCTTTGTTCGCCAAAGATAGCCAAGAAGAATAAGAGTCAGTCAAGAAGAAGAAGTGAGGATTTTGTGGGTCCCTTGGTGGGAATAAGCTTTGTTTGCCAAATAAAAGAAGAATTAGAGTTAAGAAGAGGCTGCAACGAACTAGTTGAATTAGAATATATTGTGGGTATCTTTCCTGGTGGCTGAGGGAGAAGATAGTGACCGTGATTATAGTTATTGAATTTAAAGAGCGTGAATAACATTTTAGCCTTGATTAGGCTTTGGACCTAACTTTGGGAATTCTTATGGAAAATATGGGATATTGGGCTTGTTGCGTAACCTTTAGATTCACAAGCTTTAACCCAATATTGGTATTTTTATTTTATTTATTTATATTTGTTTAGTAATGGTTAATCAAATATTATTTGATAAAATTTAAAATAGTAAAATTTTACGGCAAGGGATAAAAATAAATTGCTAATAGTGAAAGTATTGGGCTATTTGATTATAAAATCATTGTTAAACCTAAAAACTTACAATAATTCTACTATTGATAGAGTTTTTTTATCCATAGAATGGCCCATTATAATATTATTTGTATTTTTTCCATTAAAGTATTAATTACAAAAAATTAGTTTAGAGATTATCTAAAAATGACTCCCTAAGCTTCTACACCCTTGAAACTTTTGGCCAATCACTTTTGATGTTCTAAACAATTTAATTAATACGAATTCTTAGTTCCCGTCATCCAACAAAAGGTAGTGAATGAACTTTTTAGAATTGTATTTTATATATATTCAATGATAGCTCTTTACATTACTAATTGCTATGCTTTTTTACATATTTTATATCAATTTGCACCTCACATTCGGTTGGATATGATGTGTTGTTAATCATTTTTAGTATGCATAATTCAATCAAATTAATAAATAGTAAACATGTAATTTATGAATCAAACATAAACTCAAAAGAAAAAAATCTAAGAATTATTTAAAAATAAGTCCAATAAACTTTTTTCTTAAGAACTTATTAGTCGTGCATCGGTACTCTTACGAATCTTGGCTAACATTTTCACAGGATATTTAATTGCTTCTTGTAAAAGAGGCACTCCTTTTTTCAAGAACTATAAACTTGAAAATGATGGAAACTCTCTAAACTTTAAACTTCCTCTTTTATGCCTAAAGACTTATAAAAGAATTGAAATAATTGAATGAATGAAAAATAAGAACCCAAAGGCTCTATTTATAGACATGGAGAGTTTCCTTTGTAAAGACACCTTTAATTTAAAGGATGTAATCCTTTAAGAATTATATCCTTCCAATATACAATTCGAACTCAAAAATTATAATATTTCACTTTAAGAGACGTATTCCTTTAATTTATGTTTTTCCTAAAGGGCACACGTCAAAGGATATGTCTTCTAATGACACACATTATAAATATACATGTTATTTTTTGAGAATTTTTCTACACATTCATCAGGCGCGCGCCTAGATTCCTGGACCTTTACGCCATAATGCACCTTGCATCTATAGTAATACTAGGTTAGCCTAAGTTCAAGTACGAATTTACTTTCATTCTCATCTTTTCTTCTTAGTTCTCTTATTAGGGTTATAGTTCTAAGGTTACACACTTGTGTGTAGGGTACTTAGACTCTAAGTTTGTCTCTACACTTATGTTAGAAGATGTAATCACTTAAACTGCAATGTTTAGATTAGTATCTAACAATATTGTAGTATAAGCACATAGTAGACACTATTAGATGCCACTTCTTTGGTGACCATTGATTTGAAGAACAATAAATTTAAGGAAGTACTTGGAGAAATCATAAAACTCCTGATTTGTTATTAGTGGCTACATAGAAGCATATACTATTTATATTTTGTTCCCTATACTATTTATATTTTATGTATTTATTCTATGTTTCATATAGAGGGATCTCCTTATTACTTCACACTATAAGAAAATTGATCTTTTGCGTCCAACCTTTTAGCGTCGAAAATATTTTCGACGCTAATAAATCCGTTAGTGTCAATTTTATCTTTCGACATAAAAGGTTAAACTGTTAACGTCACAAATTTTTTCGACGTAAAATGTTAAACTTTTTGCGTCAAATTATAAAATCGACGTTAAAAATCATACCTTTTGCATTGATATTAGTTTCGACGCTAAAGAATTCTAACAACATCACCGATAACCCATTTACCTTTAGCGTCGAAATGTATATTCGATGCTAAAAGTTTAACCTTTGGCGTCGAATTAAAATATCGACGCTAAAAGTCATACCTTTAGCGTCAAAAATGTTATCGACACTAAAGATTATTGCAACTTAACCGACAATCCCGTCACTTTTGGTGTCGAAAATTTAATTCGACGCTAAAAGCTTAACATTTAGCATCGAATAAGGAAAATTTGACGCTAAAAGGTCATTAAAATCCAAAAACAGTGACATTTCTTCCCCCTTTATTCTTCTCTCCTCTGCAAGTTTTACTCACGATTTTCCTACAAAATTTCAACAAAACTCTAATTTTTCACAAGGTAATTTTTATTTCATCTCTCTTTATTTTTCCTTATATTTGAATCACTCTCACTTAATTAATTTAAGTTTAATCTTTCTCAAAAATTAGGATTTTAATTTTCTATAATTATCTTTATTATATATTTTGTTAGTTAGTTAATTTGTTTTAGTTGATTATTATGCATATATGTGAGTAAGATTAGTTTGTTTTGTTATTAATTAATTAATTATGTGTATGCTGAAATAATTAATTAATTAATTGGTGTTGTTGATGAGTTTAATATAATGTATAATAATTATAATTTTATTATATAAAAATAAATATCTAATTATTTATAATATCTAATAATTATAAAAATAAAAATAATGTCTAATAAAATTACGGTTCTAATTTTTTTAAATCTTTATTTATACATTGTGTTAGTTAGTTAATTTGTTGTTAGTTGATTATGATGCATATATGTAAGATTAGTTTGTTTTATAATTAATTAATTAAATAAATAAATAAATAAATAATACTTAAATAATTAATTAATTGGTGATGTTGATGAGTTTAATATAATGTCTAATAATTATATTTTTATATGTATATATTTTGACTGAAATGGATAGAAATTGGATGAGCTCGGTGGATAGATTGAGTATTGAATACCGTAATAGAGTTTATTAGTTCATAGAATCAACAAAGCACCATATTGATGTAAAAAATCATGTTCGGTGTCTATGTACAAATTGTTTAAATAGGAAAAAAAACGGTTAGATGAAGTTGAGAATCATTTATACATGCCAGGAATATCATCAACTTATCGTACGTGGATTTATCATGGTGAGTAATATAATTCACAATCACGATTTATTGATTCCGGTGAAGGGAGTAGTAGTTACAATCAACATGCAAACAATAAGATAACTGATGCTTTACACGACTTACAAGGTCCACAAGTCGATCATAGTGTTGGCGGTGACATACCAGTGTTAGATGGATATGATCAAAATTTATTTAGTCAAATACTCGAGGAGGCACAAAAAATATCATTTGATGGTGTTGAGATGTCGATCTTGAATTTCGTTGTGAAACTATTGCACATTAAAGTGATGAACAGAATGGCCAACAAAGTATTGATATGATGCTAGACTTACTTGGCCAAATATTACCGATTGGTAGTAAATTGCCTAAGTCATACTACGAGGCAAAGAACATATTGTGTGATCTGAGAATGATGTATGAATCCATTGATGCTTGTAAATAAGACTATGTATTATTTCATGCCGAGTATGAATCACTTGAATATTATCCGATCTGTGGTGAAAGTCGATACAAAGTTCGTGGTCTTGGGAAGAAAGTACCTCATAAGATATTATGATATTTCCATTAATGCCCAGGCTGCAGAGGTTGTTCATGTCATGACACACAGCGACTGACATGATATGGTATCACGAAAAGAGGATCGGTGCGGAGGGCATACTCAAACATCATGTTTCATGTGGAAGGAATTTGATGATATGTACTCTTGTTTCGCCGAAGACCCCCGTAATGTCAGGTTAGGCCTCGCCTCCTATGGTTTTAACTCGTTTGGGAATATGTACAACTCTTACAGCATGTGGTCCGTAGTTGTTATTATATATAACTTACCTTCATGGAAATATATGAAGGATTTGTTCATGTTTATGTCATTGTTTATCTCTAATCCACGTTCCCCTAGTAAAGATATGAATATTTACTTGAGACCATTAATCGAGGAGTTACGGACATTATGGAATGTCGATGTGCATACCTATGATACAACTTCTCGATAGTATTTTCAGATGCATGCCGTATTATTATGGACCATTAATGATTTTCCAGCTTATGGTTCATTAACTGAATGGAGCATTAAAGGATACATGACATGTCCAATTTGTGAGGTTGAAACACATTCGCAACGGTTACTGAATAAAATAGGATACACAGGGCACAAGTAAATTTTTTTAAGTTGAGTCATCCTTGGCAGAGAAATAAATTATTCAACGGTTAACCAGAACCTCTGAGTATGCCCAGTGAATTGTCTAGATTTGACATATTTTGCCAACATCAACATCTCAGAGAGCACACAAATGAAATATTATGATAATAGAGACAAAAATTGAAAACGTCAACCTGGAGAGTTAAATGGACGAGAATGAGTATTTTATTTGAGTTAGAGTATTGGGGGAGTTTGAGTCTACGACATAATTTGGATGTAATACGTATAAAAAAACATATGTGAGAGTTTAGTGGGCACATTGTTCAACATTCCAGGTAAGATGAAATATACTAAAAATGCTAGATTGGACTTACAAGATCTTAGAATTCGCATTGAATTGCACTTAAAGATCACTCTTCGAGGTCTTATTAAGCTATCTGCTAGTTACGTACTGGTGTGTTTATGGAGACATTGTAAGTAGAGTTTAATGTCTTGTTGATGTTGGAAGTGTTGGTCGTGTGTTGTTGAAATGTGGGCAATATAGGTGTTAGCAGCAGAATTGTTGTTGTTGTTGCAACAACAGCAAGCTTGCTGTTGCTGCTGTTAATAGCAGATGGTTTGCTGCTGTTGCAACAATATTTTATTTTACGGTGAAAGTTTACATATGCTTATTTTGATAGTTGCGGTGAAAGTTTTGGAATCTTATATTGCAGATGACATCGGGTTATCGCAAATGCGCTACAAATATTATCCAAAGTAACATTGCCAACTAATTATCCAAAGTAACAGTTGCCAACTAATTATCCAAAATAACAGTTGACAACTTTCGATCCACATTGCAATCTATCATATATTTTATTAGAACTTTAGAAAGATACTCAGCAGTATGTGAGGTTGATAGATATATGAACCTACATAATGCATACAAATGTTAGCATATTCAGAATATTAAATAAGTCATTTAATATAATGCATACAATATTAGCATATTCAGAATATTAAAAAAGTCATTTTACATAATGCATACAAATATAGTATATTCAGGATATTAAAAAAGTCATTTACTATTATATGTACACAAAATTAAATTACCTTAAGACTCGACTTTGTAAACGCCATGAGTTGTCATGAAATATCATGTAACAACCATATACCCCTTCTTTTGGTTACTAGCAGTCCACATGTCAGTAGTAATAGCCATCATGCTGTCATTAATATTCAACAAATTCAATATTTTCAACTTTTCTGATTTATACAACTTGAAAATCTCAGTCTTTAAAGTGTTTATGGACATCTTCTTCACCAATGGGTTGCAATAACTCATCAAGTCTATAAAAGTATCATACTCAATAAAATTAAGTGGTACCTCATGCTTTATAACCAATGACATAATTTTTTGACGGAAAATATTTACATCAAATGATCTAAGCTCAATAGAAGCTGTTCCATGTTCCTACTTTATCACATTAAGAGTTTTTTGAACTGTATCTTCAAACATTGGTTGTCTTTTAGTAAAATATTTCTTCATGTGTCTATTCAAGTGACTAATTCCTTTTTCAGAAATACTACTCAATAACTTTGCACAATGATTACATTTTGCCTTTAATTCCCATCAACAGTAGCCTTCGTAAAATGATCACAATATTTTGATGTCGTTCGTCTCTTATTGTCCATATTTTCTAATGATGCCCCTTTACTTTTGTTAATATCTTCATCTATTTTTCCCTATTCAACATAACCGACCTCATTTTCTTCATCACTATCTTGACGTACATCTTCAAGGCCGTTAAGAAAATAGAGGAATTTGGTCGAATAGGCGTAGATTCTTCAAAGTTAAACATAAAAAAATCTGAAAATAAAATTTTGAATCAATAACAACATTTATATTTCATTTAAGTCATTTACATTGCAAACTAAATTTTTCATCAACTACATCAACATTTCATAAATACAATTTATATTGCAAACAGAAACAGAATCCTAACCTAGAAACACAAAACATTTCATAACAATATATTAACAAAATGTTATTGCTTAGTCATTTACATTTGATGAATTAACCTAACTACATCGGCCTAACGTCCTAACCCAGATACATCAACAACCCAATCATTTACATTGCAAAGAAATTAAGCAAAACAAAAAACAGAAACCTAACAACCATATCAATTTCTTTAACACAATAACAGAAAACAGAACCCTAACAACCATAACAATTCACAGAAAATATAAACCTAACAACCATATCTCATGCAAATCAATTAAGCAATATCAACTACAACGAGAGTTATTAGTGGAGCACCTGGATTGAAATTGATGAAGGTTGAAGAGGACCGAGAGTGACTGGATGTCGGTGAGACGGTGACGAGCGCTTGTTGGACAATTATGACCCATAGCATCACTATTTGTACAGATCATGGTGTTATTGTACAAATTAACTATGTGACAAAGGAAATTGCACTTTTATCATTTGTAATTAGATTACCTAGATATATAAATGATAGAAGGTCCTTATGATTAGTTCCGGATTGAGATGATATGAGACAGTATCAATCCACGAAGGTTAATCATAAATATCCCTAGTCGGAGTATTATCGAGATTGGACATCGATAATGCGTAAAAGACTAGATTACACTTGTGCGCGTTGTGGGAGCATAACATCATAGTTCTCATATATTTGGGTATAGGATACTCATGCAAGTGTAATAGGAGGTTGTGTTTATACCGATGGTACGGAAACAACTTCTCTATAGATAGACCCATCGGAATTCCATTGGTAGTATGACTATGGATATGGAAGTCCGAATCAGGGTAGGTGTATTTGGTCTTAACCTGAGACTTGCACCGCAATACTTGCGACAATCAATATCTTTGGTTTTGGTCGTCCAGGACTTTAACAGGTTCTGTGTACGCCTCTTCTGGGTATATTGAGAATCGTAGTGTATTGGGTGTGATGTCAAGACGAAAGTATCACTTCAGTCATAGTAGAGATGATGATCACGTAGGATACGGAACTGGTGCTCTTATGTACTGCAGTCATCGGGATATATGACTAGGTCATGATTATCCGATTATAGAGACTAGTTACCAGAGATCCGATATGTGTTTCGTACGGGGCAGACACAATTCCAGCCCCAGGCCTAGCACGTGACATCCGATGTTGGATCGAAATACGCAATACTACGTATACTACGCCTGATAAAGATCATATATTCATTTAAGAATATTTCTGGAGAATTGGGTAGGCACGGTGCTTTGCTAGAAGCCAATCATGTCTTGTAAATCGGTAAAAACGTAGTACTAGATACGTACGTGTTCGGATAGTCCGATGACCGGATTTACTGCCAACATATTCGGGGATCTCATGGGTCGCTTCCCGAAGATTCACCGATGACGTATGACTCGCACTTTATTAATATGAGATTAATTATAAGAGAGAGAAAATTAATTTAGGATTAATTACGGAGATATTTTATCTGGGATAAAATATTATTTAAAGAGAGAGAACGATTAATTTGGAATTAATCGATAAAATAATATATTCGATATATTATATGAAATTGGTTTTCGACGCGGAATTAAAATTAGATTTTAATTCGGGCAACAGAAATTTAGAATTATTATTCTAGACTGCTAGCGACGTGAATAACAATTTTGCTAGGCATAATTATTTAATTAAATTAGATTTAATTACGTCGCAACGGAAAATTCGTTAATTCAAAATAGCGAACCCGAGCCCGGGAGTGTTTGCGGGCCCGCTCGCATTTCGAATTCAAGTGTGGCCCACAAGTCACATCACGCATCACATCACTTGTCAATCAATGATGGATGTCTTATCACTTTGAGTAATTGACAACCAGTCATTATTCATGAGTGATGTGAGTGGTTGGAAGACTTTAAAAGTCTTGTACCTTTTTTGGAAAAATGGTAATTGTTTTTGGTATTTGAATTTTGGAAATTAAAAACCAAATACACAACACAAACTCTCTCTCTCTCTTAACACACACACGGTTTTGGAACCATTTTTCCCTCCTCTCCCTCTCGGCTTTTGAAGCCAATTTTCTTCTCATTTTCTTGCTTGTCCGAGACATAGAAGAAGAAACAAGGAAGATTTGTGGTAAATCTTTCCAATGCTAGCACATGAAGAGTCATCCAAAGGTGATAGGAAACAAACCCTTAAGCATGGAATCCATTCCCAAGCTTGGAGCTTGACCGAATTTGGAGAGCACAACAAGGAACCCATGGCAGAAAGCTTCAAGGAAGGTGCCAAGATTTTGTTGTTCGTCGCATCGCAAAAGCCGATCTTTCTAAGTATGATTCCGCCATACTTCTTATTGTATTCACACATGATTTCAATGCTTGAATGATCTTAGGTCTAACCTAGAATCCCAACAATAGTATCAGAGCCTTGTTTAAGCATTAAATTGGAATTAGGGTAAAATTGGGTAAAAATGATTTGAGCATGTTTTGATGAAATTGATTGTTGATATATGCTTGAATGATGATAACATAGTGTTATGCATGATCAATTTGATGAAAATTGGATTGGATCAATTTTTCCCTAAATTTGAGGCTTGGCCGAAAGTTTAGTGTTGCCCTAAGTCATGTGTTTTGATTTTGATTTTGATCATTGGATGAGTTGAAATCATTTGGGAAATGTTGATTTAGGATTTAATTGGATTGAATTCGGAATCGGACATAAAACCCTACAATTGCCGTGAATGATAAGCATGGAAATGATGATGATTTTTGATTCAATTGTGTTGGACATAAGTTGATGATGATAAGCATAATTAATTGAGTAAATTAGTGTTTTGGAAATTTTAATTTAGTTAATTAATTATGGCTATACACTTTAATTAATTTAATTGTGAAATTTGGAATTTTGTAATTTAATTAATTGGGCCAAATTTGGAATTGGGTTTGTAAAATTGTATTTGGGCTTAATGGGCTTGGTTGGGCCAAGTTTGGTTTAGGCTAATTGGTTGGATCCAATTGGGCCCAAACCATATCCATAAATTCCAAATATAATTAAATGGACCTTTAATTTTAATTGGGCCTAATGGCCTAAATTGGTTTCTCTGGCAAATAAAGGTGATTCCTTAAATGGGCTTTGGTATTTGGGTTGACCCATGTTGACCAAAGTCCAAGCCTTTAGAAATTAATTGAAAGCCCATTGGACTTTAATTAAATTGACATTAGATGTTAATTGGGCTTTGAGACCCGTAAAGATTAGATTTAGAATATAAGTCGTAAAGGCACATTAAAAAGTGTAATTATTTAATTTAGAATTAAATATAGAATTAGTATTAAATACAAATTAAATTGGATTTAATATTGTAGTTTAATATAATTCAAGAATTCGTACTTTGAGTACTTATTCGTAAAACGAGTTGACTCACGCAAAATCAAATCGTTGTTTGAACATTGGATGGTCATTAATTTCAGATTAATTAATTGGATTAGATTGATTGATAACATGCTTTGTGTGAATACATGGATGCGATGTATGAATAATGCATATCAGATAGATATTAGATGGGATGTTAGGGAAATTTTTGAAATATTGTAATAAATTTAGAATTTATTAAATTGGACATTCGTGTCCAGCCTATTACCTCTTGACTCTTTGTATTTCTCTTCTCACTTATTCCCCTCAATGTAAATGAGGTTTCTTTAGAAGTGTTATGTAATTGGATAGAAGTTAGAATTGTGCTAGCGGGAGAGAGGAAAGGGAGAGATTTGTTCTAGGAATAATGTGTTAAGTATCCATCCGCATATCATTATTATTTTAATTATATGCACCTTATTATGTTCTTAGAATGCATGTTTAAGGGTGTATGATGATGAGACCTAACAAAGATAATTAATTGGTTGCCAATTAAGCGAAAAAACCCTCAACATATATTAAACGTTTTTTCCTTCCATTGAGTGATTCTGACTCAAGATCCAAGATTGGCACTGGTTTGTTGGCCAAGTCAAGACCTTTGTCCATCGCGGATGTGTTTGAATCATGAAGGCTTTGTTCCATATCGGTGTCTTGTCCAAGTTGTGATTTGTTGGCCAAAGTCAAGATCACTTCTTGTCCATCGACATCGATTACGAAGCTTTCCAAGGTCAATGGGTTCCGCTTAACTGGGATCATTAAGTTTGTTGTGCCAAAGCCAAGGCTTAGTTGATTCAGAGGAAAAAGGTTAGGGAATTTATTGGATATATGGTATATATAAGATTATGTTTCGGACTTGGATGTCCACTACTGGATCTAGGAATTGGATGGATCCAATTGATCTTAGAGATCTACCTAGTTAATTATCATACAATTTGTTGGCCAAAGTCAAGATTGTGTGTTATTTTAACGGATCCTAGCCCACTAGGAAACAGGTTTCCCGAGTACTCCACAGAGGGTAGAGGCTCGCCGAAAAATAGTGGGATGCAAGTATTAAATTTGCAATTTTGTTTAGTTACTTGCCAATACGCGCTCATTTCATTTTTCGTCAATAAATTAATATATTAGTTGGATTAATATTTAATGTTGTTTTAATTAAACAGTTGGACTGTATTCAAAAAATACTTCAATTAATAATTGATTTTATAATTGGATTATAGTAATCAATATAATTGAATTTACCAATTAAATTATAGTTGATTATATAGTTAGACTATAGTAATCATTATAATAAATAGTACCTAAAATCGTTGATTCGATAGTTGGACTATTGGAATCAAGATAAATGAAATATTAGCGTTTAGAACATAATCCTGGGAGAAAATGTTTTTTAAACGGCTTTAATTTTCAAATTGGGAATAAAATCTCAGGATAGTCCTGGAGACCGAGAAGTTACTTTATTTGATAGAGTGACATCTCGAGCCTAAGCCCGGAGTTGAGCAAGTGTATGATAACTTTAGTGCTTATCCGTTATAATTGCCGCAAAGACTCCTTAATTTCTTAATTAGAACTAAGGATTAGATCCTTATAGTATGATATTGAAATTGAATGATCTTCATAGATCTATCCTAGATCTTAGAAGAACTAATTGCAATAGAAAATTCTTGGAGAGTTAATGGCTATACTCAAGGAGACAAAGCCAGAGTTTGCAATAGGGCAAGAAGCGCAAGACGCATCTTACTTCGACATCTCAGAAGGCCAAGGCTTGGCCAAAGGCTTCTGGGGTGTGAAAAAAAGGACAAAGGCAAAATTATTATAATCTTCTGGGAAGACAAAAGACATATCCCAAGATGTCTGCCTAAACTTTGGAAAACGGGGTCACTGGAAGCGTGACTGCCGTAGACATGAAGGAAGTGAAGAATGGGTAAGGCTCCGACTTCAAATATGTTTATCATAAACATGTTCACTACTAGTATTAAAATTGGATTTTAGTTACTGGATGTGGTACATAAATATACGTACTGGTGTGAAGAACCTGCTGATTAGCAGGATACTGACTTCAGTTGAGATTTACCTACGAATCGGAAACAGGGCGAAAGTCGCTGTTTTAACCGTAGATATCTAAATTTAGGAACTACCCTTCGGGTGTGTACTTAAATTAGGAAACTGTTACAATGTAACTAGTTTGACTAGAAACATTATCTCTATATCAGGGTTTAACCCGTTGCGGGTATACCTTTATTTTCTAGAACACTAAAGTGTTTTATTTTATAAAGATGATATTGAGATAAACACATTAGAAGTGAATAACAGTATTTATATTTTGAATATAAATGAATCTCAAACGTATGACATGAAAAACAAATGGCTCAAACTGAATTAATCAGTTGAGACTTATAAGTGGCATTGTTGTCTGGGACACAATTAACAAGACTCGTATATCTACACTTTCGAAGAGTGGATACTATGACATATTTGATTCTATTCAAATAATGTCTACGAATCTAGTTTATTAGGCAAAGTGCCTGAAATACTTTTTACTTGGTAAAAGTGCAAATACCACCGATCTGTTAGCCCTCGTTCATAGTGACGTAAGTGGGCCCATGTCTAGCTAGGCTAGAGGTGGATATGAACACTTCGTAACCTTTACGGATGCGACATCGCGTTATGGTTATGTGTTTCGTTTGAAACACGAATCAGAACTTTTGATAAATTCAAAGAGTTTCGACACGAAGTAGACAAACAGATCGGCTAAAGTATTAAATCATCATGGTTAGACCATGATGAAAGTACTTAAGCAATAAGTTTCTCGATTAGCTGAAAGAGTATAGTATTCTTTCAATGAGGACTCCTCCCGGAACACGTCAGTTTTATGACGGTGTGTCCGAACAGAGAAACCGAATTTTATTGGACATGATAAGGTTAATCATGAGTCGCTCTGAGCTACCATTTTCCTTCAAGGGATACGCATTAAATAGTGCAGAACTTATTTTGAATAAAGTTCCATAAAAATCTGTTAGACAGACTTCATATTAGATATGAACAGGAAAGAAACTGGGTTTTCTCATTCCTGAAGATTTGGGAATGCTAGGCATATGTTTGGACGATACCAAACTAAAACCCAAATCGGATAAGTGCCTAATTTGTAGGTTATCCTAGGGTAACCAAAGTATAGTACTTATACAACTCACATGAGAACAATTCAATTGTTTCTCACCATGCGGTTTTCCTAAGAGGAATACCGATATGTAGTGGAAAGTGGGAGGAAAGTAAGACTCGATGAAAATTGGAGTAATACTATTCCAGACAATGATTCCTTAATGGAACACAAATAGTTCATCAAGGATGAAACTTTACCAATAATCTTCGAATACACAAGAACCGCGATAGTCGAAGAGAGTCAGAAAACAACCTGGGAGGTATGGGTTTATGATCTCACCTCGTAAATATGTCAATCTTATTGAGGAAGACAAACTGACTACGTATGAGGAAGTGATACAAGGTATCGACTCCCTATCATGGCAAAGTGCCATGAAGTCCGAAATGGATTCCATGTATACCAACCAAGTTTGGATACTGGTTGTTATACTGAAAGGCATTGTGCCTATTGGTACTATATAAGTCTTCAAGGAAGACATACATGGAAGGCAACATACCAACGTACAAAGCTGGGCTTGTAGCGAAAAGGTATCGTTATCAACATTGTGTCGATTACGATGAAAACTTTTAACTGTTGCCATGGTTAAATCCATTGGACTGCTTACTGATGCTGCATGTTTCATTTATGAAATATGGCAGCTGAACGTCAAAATCGCTTTCCTTAAATGGAAACCTTTAGGAGGATGTTTACAACATCATAACGGTTTTGTCGTACCAAAACGAGCAAGCAAGGTTTGCAAGTTAATCGATCCATTCATGGATTGAAGCAAACATTATGTTCTTGGAACTGATGTTTTGATGTAATCATAATGGTGTATGATTTAATTCAAAACTGATATGATTCTTGTGTATATAAGGAGGTTAGTGGGAGCGCACTGACAATGACTGTCCTACATAATGATGATATATCATTTCTTGGAAAGATATTCCCATAATACAATCGGTGAAAGCTTGGCTTTCATGAAAATTCTCCGTAGAATTCATGGGAGAAACACCTTTATTCTAGGAATAAGGAGATTACTGGGATAGATCTAAAAGTTGTTGGCACTCTCTGAGAACTCGTACATTGAAATAAATGTACGCGACCTGGTGGTCTCATATGCTTTGAGCATATGGAGTCACAATCGGGTCAATCCAAGTGATAGTCACTGGATTGATGTTAAGAACATCCTTAAGTATCTTAGACGAACTAATGATACTTTCTTAAGCTATGGAGAAGGAGAACTTGAAGTGACTGGGTTCACTGTTGCAAGTTTCCTAACCGATAAAAATGACTATAAGTCGTAACAAAGGTACTATAAAGTTTGAATAACGGAACAATGAGCTGGAAATCTTCCATGCAAGATACTGTTGCCGAATAAACAACATAAGCGGGTTATTGCTGCTGCAGCTGAGGCAGAATAGAAGCCATTTGGGTTGATAATAATCCTAATCAGATTAGGAGTAGTTCTGTTAGCAGCGTAGAGCTAGCAGGCTACATCACAGGCTAAAGAATTAATGGTCTCATCAACGATCCAGATATATACTTCAAATATTCATCTGATTCGTTCGGATCATACATCGTGGCGATGTGATGATCGAATAAATCGCATCAGATGATAACAATGCAAATCCGCTGACGAAAGCCTTTCCTCAGCAGAAGTTTGAGCGAACCGTACATAGTTCGGGTGTAGGACACTTGAGTGATTGGCTATAGGCCAAGTGGGAGATTGTTGGACAATTATGACCCATATCATCACTATTTGTACAGATCATGGTGTTGTTGTACAAATTAACTATGTGACAAAGGAATTGCACTTTTATCATTTGTAATTAGATTACCTAGATATATAAATGATAGAAGGTCCTTATGATTAGTTCCGGATTGAGATGATATGAGACAGTATCAATCCACGAAGGTTTAATCATTAAATATCCCTAGTCGGAGTATTATCGAGATTGGACATCGATAATGCGTAAAAGACTAGTATTACATTTGTGCGCGTTGTAGGAGCATAATGACATAGTTCTCATATATTTGGGTATATGATACTCATGCAAGTGTAATATGAGGTTGTGTTTACCGATGGTACGGAAACAACTTCTCTATGGATAGACCCCTCGGAATTCCATTGGTAGTATGACTATGTGTCTATGGAAGTCCGAATCAGGGTAGGTGTATTTGGTCTTAACCTGAGACTTGCACCGCTAATACTTGCGACAATCAATATACTTTGGTTTTGGTCGTCCAGGGCTTTAACAGGTTATGTGTACGTCTCTTCTGGGTATATTGAGAATCGTAGTGTATTGGGTGTGATGTCAAGACGGAAGTATCACTCCAGTCATAGTGGAGATGATGATCACGTAGGATACGGAACTGGTGCTCTTATGTACTTGCAGTCATCGGGATATATGACTAGGTCATGATTATCCGATTATAGAGACTAGTCACCAGAGATCCGATATGTGCTTCGTACGGGGCAGACACAATTCCAGCCCCAGGCCTAGCACGTGACATCCGATGCTGGATCGAAATACGCATACTACGTATACTACGCCTGATAAAGATCATATATTCCTTTAAGAATATTTCTGGAGAATTGGGTAGGCACGTTGCTTTGCTATAAGCCAACCATGTCTTGTAAATCAGTAAAATGTAGTACTAGATACGTACGTATTCAGATAGTCCGATGACCGGATTTACTGCCAACATATCCGGGGATCTCATGGGTCGCTTCCCGAAGATTCACCGATGACGTATGACTCGCACTTTATTAATCTAGGATTAATTATAAGAGAGAGAAAATTAATCTAGGATTAATTACAGAGATATTTTATATGAGATAAAATATTATTTAAAGAGAGAGAACGATTAATTTGGAATTAATCGATAAAATAATATATTCGATATATTATACGAAATTGGATTTCGACACGGAATTAAAATTAGATTTTAATTATGGCAAACGTGTTAATTAGAATTAATTCGCTAGCGACGTGAATAGTAATTTTGCTAGACATAATTATTTAATTAAATTAGATTTAATTACGTCGCAACGAAAATTCGTTAATTAAGAATTAGCGAACCCGAGCCAGGGAGTGTTTGCGGGCCCGCTCGCATTTCGAATTCAAGTGCGGCCCACAAGTCACATCACGCGTCACATCACTTGTCAATCAAATGATGGATGTCTTGTCACTTTGAGTGATTGACAACCAGTCACTATTCATGAGTGATGTGAGTGGTTGGAAGACTTTAAAAGTCTTGTACCTTTTTTGGAAAAATGGTAATTGTTTTTGGTATTTGAATTTTGGAAATTAAAATAACCAAATACACAACACAAACTCTCTCTCTCTCTTAACACACACACGATTTTGGAACCATTTTTCCCCCTCTCCCTCTCGGCTTTTGAAGCCAATTTTCTTCTCATTTTTTCTTGCTTGGCCGAGACTATAAGAAGAAACAAGGAAGATTTGTGTCAAATCTTTCCAATGCTAGCACATGAAGAGTCATCCAAAGGTGGTAGGGACAAACCCTTGAGCATGGAATCCATTCCCAAGCTTGGAGCTTGACCGAATTTGGAGAGCACAACAAGGAACCCATGGCCGAAAGCTTCAAGGAAGGTGCCAAGAATTTTGTTGTTCGTCGCATCGCAAAAGCCGATCTTTGTAAGTATGATTTCGCCATACTTCTTATTGTATTCACACATGATTTCTATGTTTGAATGATCTTGGGACTAACCTAGAAACCCAACAGCGCTTAGAGACAGAAAGTGATGAAGGTTGAAGAAGACCGAGAGTGAGCGATTGACGAAAGTTGTTGAGTGCCAGTGGGTGACTCGGATTGGCTGTCGGTGAGACGGTGACGAGCGATAGGTTGAAGATTGAGAGGCGAAAGTGAGTGACTGAGTCTGAATTGAAAGGGACGATTGACAAAAGTGGCTATCTGGCTGTGGCTGTGGGTCTAAGAACTGAGTTGAGAGACGAGAGTTGAGTGAGAGACCGAGAGACGAGAGCTAATTTTGGGAATTAAGGCTAGGGCAAAAGTTATAATATATTAAAGTATATATAATTTTTTTTTGATTTGTTTAAGCTCGGGTCAGGCTGGGCCCGAGCTTATTATGCTGGGGCTTCTAATTCTAGGGCCCGACCATAGATTTTCTTATCCCGGGCGGGCCGGACCTGGCCCGAGCTTTCTATCATCCTTAGATTCTATAATGAAAGGATTATATATCTGCCATTAGATTATAATGAAATGATCTAATCCACCAATTAAGCCACATAAACATAGATATTTGGATACATTATCTCTTTTAATCATAACCATTCGTTACATTCTTTTTCACCCACTAAATGACACACATGCTTTATAATATATATATTATAATGATACTGTTGACGGCTGATTTTGGTCTTAGGGCAATATTGAAATATTACTCCCGAGACAATCCTCCCTCAATAGTGAATTTGTTCGGTTATGGGGGAACCAAAAGCAAACTTAGCAAAAGACAGATAAATACGCCAATCGACAAAGAGATTTAACGTGGTTCGGTGGATCGGATCCAACCTACATCCACGGGCACAGAACGGACGATGTTTTTATTACTGAGATATGATTCTCTGATCTCTCTTGTGTTTACAAGTCTGATGATAATGATATTGATACTGATATTCTTGATGCCCCTTACTTACACTTTCCCCTTCTATTTATAATAGTGAAGAAAGTAGATTCATTTTCCCATAAGGATTCCTAGTTGAAAACTACCTTCACTTCCCATATCCTATTAGGATACTGACTCATCAACCTCTCCCTATGAAAGTAGGATAACTTATCTCCTTACCTCATAAGAATATGATAACTTATCTCCTTACCCCATAAGACTATGATAACTTATCTCTTTATCCCATAAGAATATGATAACTTATCTCCTTACCCCATAAGAATAAGATAACTTATCTCTTTATCCCATAAGAATAAGATAACTTATCATCTGGAGCATATCTCGCTATCTGGTCGGTTTATGAGGTCGGTCACAATGGTACTCTGAACTGAGAATGCTGCTATCGATCTGACAATACATGTCCACCCGAGCTTAAGTGGTCGGTCACTGATCACCAAGTGCTCGGCCCCTTACCGTTGGCGTATGCAACATCGAATGGTCGGGTCGGCATTAGTGATCTCGATCAAGAAGGGAGTTACCCTTTTACCCCTGCCGTACTGCTTAAATATCATAGTGCTTAAAAAACACCATCAACAGATACACAAGTTATCATCTTAATATATTAACATTTTAGGGTAAACTTATAATTTTTTTTTTTTGAAGTGAATAATGTGATATTATAAGAATATTAGAAGATAAATAATAATATTGAAAACAATATAGGAAAAATGACAATCCCCTACTTAAATTGGTCAAATGTGCCAAAGATTAATACCTATCACGAGGTCCCCACCAAATCCATCTTGACCGTCGGTATTCATAAAAAAAAAAATTAGACAACAAACTTAAGTGTATAATCTCCATAACCCCCAAGAAAAATGAGGACCAAATTACAGACAAACACTTCATTACAGTAAATCATCTAACAAATTATTCAAAACTCATTGACAAACATGAAAGGAAAGAAAAGTTTACAACATATGCTAAATCAATTTTCATGACCTGAAATTTTTCACTTCTAAAGTCACACTATTAATTGAAAAAAATTAAAAAAATAGATTATCTCGACACACCATTATTTTAAAGAATATTATTAATCTGACATTGCTATTAATTTCAAATCTTTATAGTATATTTAAATATATAATATATAAAGACAAATATAAACATAGTCTATAATCTATATGTGGTCCTTTCAAATCTTACAAATTTTTATAATATAAATATTTTAAAATCTAATAAGTAAAAAATCATGGTTAAAAGAAATTTCAAAATCTTATAAATCATTACATTCTTTAAATGTCTTTTAAAATTTACTGGACTTATTTATCCATAAATAGTCTTTTAAAATCTCAATTGAATACACCCCCTTAATTAATTGAATAATGATATATACCCAACAGAAACTCCTCTTCAATCTCATCTATTATCAAAAATAATAAACTTCATCAAATTTTTAAATTAATTTCTTCTCTTTTGTTTTTATTCATTTCACCATATATAATTTTTTTTTTTTTCCAACCAATTATAATCAACGCCGCCACTTTTCAGCAGGAGCCTATCAATGGCCTTTTAATTACTTGAGACTGAGCAATATCTCTTTCTCTCTCTTCGAACCGAACAACAGAAAGCTTTCTTATCGCCGTTTCTCCGTCGCTCGTTTCCGCTATGTCTCAGGTAGTTCATATCACAATTCTTTCGATATTTTTTTTTTATTTTATCTTCTCATTTTACGGATCTGAGTAGCTATTAGCTAAGCTCCTCATTATTCTTTGCTTGAATTTGGTCAAAATCTATATTATTTCGTTTTTTTTTTTACGAACTAATCTGCCGATTCATGAAATTGGTGATAATTTTGTTTTTCCGCAATGTAAATGGTTCGTAGTTTGTCAATTTAGTTGTGTAATTTTTGCTGTTTATTTATGCGTAAGGGATTATTTGGTGGATTTGCGTATGGGTTAAGTAACTGTGTTGTTTTGTAATTAGGTTGATCACAGGAACTCTTCTGCTGCCAAGCGTGCTAGAACTGATGGTATGCAATGCCTTGTTCTTTTTTGTTTCTTTATTGCCGTTGAGTAATTACTCCCAATTTTGGAGTTTTTGAATGACATCCCAGTTATTGTTTGTACTTGTATATTTGTATAATATTGAATCTTTGTTGGATTTTCTTGTGCGCGTCTCAGTGTTGACCAAATTGTATCAGCAACGTGGACTATTTAGAAACCTACCAGTCTGCAATGATGTTGACAGAGAAAAGATTAATAATAACCATATTCCAAATTTGTTGTTGATTCTAACACTGTGTAAGGAAAGTGTCCTGCGCAATTTGGTTATTTTTGTATTACTTATTTGATCTTTGTTCAAATGCTATTGAGTACTTGAATAAATTCCCATCAAATATATATTATTTAAAGGTGACATTATCTCTGATTCTTACTAAAAGGAAATGTGTGATATGTTGTAAATGACAACTTCTTATGTGCGTAAAAGGAAATGTGTGATATGTTGTAAATGACAACTTCTTATGTGCACCGTGTTGTTATGCTGTATTACACGTTGAATATATTACTCCACAAGTGTACCCTAAATTTGATTTTTCTGATGTTTTGGTTATGATAGTGAGACCTTAATCAAATTGTTGCTATTTGTAGGTAGTCGGAGGGAAGATGATTGGACCTGTCCAAGCTGTGGCAATGTCAACTTCTCATTCAGAATGACTTGCAATATGCGCAATTGCACTCAACCCCGACCAGCTGATCATAACTCCGTAAGTCATGAACCGTGTTTATTATATCTAGATTGATTCGAATCATTCAATGCTAGATGTTCTCGTCATAAACATTTGTTAAAAGCATAAATTGATGGAAATTCAAGTCCATGTGCTGAGTTGAGATTAAGCCTATTAACATATTAGTTCTGAACCTGAAAAAATGGTCAGAAGTAAGGGATGGCAAAATCTAGGTCCAGGTTCAGGGTTGGCCTTCCGGACCCGGACAGCAAATTCATGTATTGGACCTGGATTAAAACACGGATTTTTAATCCCGAGTCTAGGCCAGGTTGAACCTAAAAAAATCTGAGTACTTGGATTCCGGGTTTTCAACACAGATAGTTAAATCGCCACTCACAATAACCACACTCCACTCATAATAAATAAAAAAACTCTGTTCACATATCAATTACTATAAATATTTACCAAGTTTCTCTCCTCAAATCAGTTTTTCCTTTACCAAGTTTTATTAGTTTCAATTTCTATATACTCAAATCACTCCGTAAATCTGAAATTTTTCTCTCCTCCCAAACACACCCAAAATTAAAGCTTCCATGCCCACTTTTCTCATACTATTTGCCTCTCAGTTCCCATGTCAAAATGACTAATTTCCACACCACACAGTTCTTCATTTTGAGCATACCCATTTCCTATTTTTCTCTTTTATAGCTTTGTTAGTTTTTCAGAAAATTTCTTAGACTCAATTTGATGAAGGCAGGAAAAGTGGAGAGAATCCATACCTTCAAAGTGTTGGGCCTGACAACAGAAAGTCCAGTTTTGTTTGGGTCTTTCTTCTTTTGATCCAATGAATTTGACTTGCACGTGTGTGTGTTTTAGGGTTAGAATCTTCCTTTTCTTTATGTATGCAATTTTATTGCTTAATGCAGTATTGAATTAAGTTTATATATTATGCGTTCAAAATGGAACCAAGTGGACCTATTTCATGATAGCTCATTGGCTTATATAGGGTAATGTGTGTAAAGATGTCAATCTTTGATTGACATGCGTCCACTGATGGACTACTTTCTGATTGCATAGTGTACACTTGTCACTAGACATGCTGAAATATGGTATGAGATGTGATTACACTCGTTATTATGTATGTTAAACCATGCTATCAGAAAGCAATCCATCAATGGACATATGTCAATCAGAGCTTGACACTTTTACATACATGACCCTATATAAGTCAATGCGCTATCAAGAAATAGGGTCGACTTGATTCTATTTCGAAAGCATAATATATAAACTTAATTCAATATAGCATTAAGCAATAAAATTGTATACATAAAAAAAAGGAAGATTCTAATCCTAAAACACACACATGTGCAGGTCAAACTCATTGAATCGCAAGAAGAAGAAAGGCTCAAACACAAATGGACTTTCTACTACCAGGCCCAATACTTTGAAGATATGGATTCACTCCACTTTTCCCGCCTTCATCAAATTGGTGCCGTCTGTGGGAAGAACAGAGTTTAATTTTTGGTAGGTAAATGTCATTTTTTAGTTTCCTATTTCCTTCGCACTAGTTTCCTTTTCTCAAGCACTTTTTTATGTTTTTTTCTATCAAAATCGTCTAAAAATGGAAGGATTTCAAGAAAATATGCAAGTTTTTGCATTAAGTGATGGTAAAGCAACACCGAAGTGATAGAGTAGATCTGTGAGAGGAAAGCTGTTGGAGGATGCGTATGTGGGTTCATGGGAATGAATCTAGTTTTTTTCCTTTTTTTTTTTTTTTTAACCGAGTCCGGGTCCGTGTTTTAGACATATCCGGGTTTTATAAATTCAATCCGCAACCTGGAGTTACGAATGTGACAAGAAAAATGTTAGTACCTATATGAGGATTATGAAGACATAAAATCCAAATTAAGTGAAATTGAAATAGACTATTTAAGTTCAGAAGAATGTGATATTTATGAAATATACACAGAAACATCCTCTTCAGAAGAAGAATGATGTCTAAAGATGAAGAAATTATAGACGAAAGAGTCATAGACTATAGAAATAGAAGAAAATTCAAAGAAAATTCAATGTGTGCTACCTTTGACAATAAAAGGTTATCAAGAATAGAAAAATTAGAATTAAACCTAAAACATCCTTCTAATTTAATGATGAATTTTAGAGGAATGTATTTAAGACAAAGAATTGTCATACATTAATATTGAGAGCATGAAAAAGCATAGACATTTCTCATACAAAAGGGAATATAAAATTAATTTTCTCTATAAAAAACCACCCGTCTAACTTGGTATCAGAGCCATATATAAATACTGTAGAAAATACGCCTTTACGTATAAATACAAATACAATTCCAGGATTTATCAATCCACAGGACAAAGATTTAGATTAACTGAGAATCAGATACGCCACTGGTATGAAAGATTTAGAACTAGAATAAACTCTATTGAACCAGATGAATAAAAACCGAGACAATCTCTTATGAAAATAGGTTGAAAACATAAGCTACCAAAAAGGAAGCTTTGATAAAGGGTTTATCAAAACTGTTGAGGAAAATATCCCACATCGGCTGAGATAAACAATTAAACTCAAAATATAAACATTGGACAACCTTCAACTCTCAAGCTGGCTTTTGGGTTGAGTTAGGCCCACGAATTTCAATATGGTATCAGAGCCACACTCATGCACGGGTGGGCCCACACTACCTGTCCACGTGACATGAACCAGGCAAAAGACCGGTTTGCACGTGAGGGGGAGTGTTGAGGAAAATATCCCACATCGGCTGAGATAAACAATTAAACTCAAAATATAAACATTGGACAACCCTCAACTCTCAAGCTGGCTTTTGGGTTGAGTTAGGCCCACGAATTTCAATAAAAACCAATTGCCGAAAATAAAAAAAGTTCTGGAAGAAGTTAACCAGTAAGAAAAGTAAATTCCAAAAAGGATGAAAAATTACATCTTGCAAATACTTAATTTTTCTAAAGCTAATCTAGCCTTTGTCTTTTCTAAAGCCCTAGAATTGGCTCTATATTCTATAATATTTTCTCCTAGGAATTCACTGAATATATATGTGCTCCCATAGCACTAACTCCATCTTCCATTGATCTTTCAAATGCCATAGTTATAGTGGCTTTAATGACAATTTTTTGTGGTAGATATAATCCCGTACCACCAATTTCTAACATTTCCTTTAAATGTTGCGTGCAACATGTCATATTTTATTTCACTATCTTCGTCTGATGCGAAGTATGTATAAAAGTATTTCATGGATTTTCCTCATTCCAATAGAGCTCCTTTGGTGTCTAGTTCACAATCTAAATTTAGATACATACCATTGGGCGGTATTGGCTTTTCCTCCGAGTGTTTTGGAATAAATTGGCTAGACCAATTTTCATTATTTGTATTGTTATTAATTTTATAAAAGCCTGGCATGGCATCACTGTATCCTCTTTGACTTCTTTTACTTTGCCTACTTCTTTTATTATCCCTAGAAGTACTAGCTTCTGGGTCATTATATCTTTCTCTTTTTATTGCGGTTGGTCCGCCAGTTGTCCTATGGTTTCATCTACATAAACCTTAGGTTCAAGTTCTAATTCTTGAAGATCCAAAATTAATTCTTCAATTTGATTGTCCATTATTGAGATTCACTACTGGAACTCTCTTTTTCAGTTTTTCAATATTTTGGAATTTACTTTTCTTAACTGGTTAACTTCTTCCAGTTCCTTTTTCATTTTCGGCAATTGGTTTTGATAAACCCATTCATCAAAGCTTCCTTTTTGGTAGCTTATGTTTTCAACCTTTAATGGTTCTTGATTTCTTACCTGTATTAAGGCCTTGCTTCTTTTAGAAGATCTTCTTTTATTTTTGATTTCTCTTTCAATAGTGTTTGAAATTTTTTCCAAATCAATTATTCTTCGATCCATTTCTTCTAATTTTTGTAGAATTTTATCTACCTTTAGATTAATTTGTTCTATAACATTAGTCATTTTAATCAACGTTAAATTTCTACAAGGGTTTATAGCTTCTTCTAAGTTCTTAATATCGTTTTTCATTTTATGATTATTTGTATATAAGAAAGGTGCAGTCTTTGATGACTCTATTCCTTTTCTTTTTAAATAATCAAAATTCTTTTCGATTTTGTTTTCCAAATGATTTTTAATACAGACAATTACTGTATTTTTGTCATGTTTATTTAATTTATCCATTTTTGGATTTTTTGTTTGAACTAGATGGTTTTTCATCTGTTTTTCTTTTAATATTCATATTATAATACTAGAATGCTTCTTTAGGAGTAGCCTCTAGCATAGTAGCATTCCATTTATCATGTTTATCTTCATATTTGTTTTTATGTTATCGTTAACTTGTTCAAGTTGATTTTCAAACTTATAAGTTGTCCTTCAAGTGACAACAAATCATTACTATCATCAATAGTGAGTTTTTCAATCGAGTCTATCAGATTATTGATGGTAATCTAGCTGTTAAAATTATTTATTGTCATCTGATCTCTATTCATTTGTTTTTTGTTTCTTAGCATTACTATTTTCACCTTTCGCTTTGCTTGAAACGGTGAATATGAACTTTTCTTGCTCATTAGCTTTTATAATATTGTCAATTATTATAATTTTTAATCCATTTTCTATGTTTTCAGGTTTAGAGTTAATCTTTTCCTTAAAGACCTTTAATTTTTTATTCAGGTTTTCTAAATCCTGTAAATTTTTTATTTCTTAATTATCTAATCCTTTAAAGGTGTACAAATCTCTTTTCATTTTAATCAGAGATTGTCTCGGATTCTATTTCATCAGGTTCATAGAGTTTATTCTAGTTCATAATATCCGAGTTTGTGCGAGTCCGGAGCAGGTGCAGGTTTTCTTGCCATCTCTAATAATTTTATGTTGGTCATGATTTTGTACTTGAAAGTTTCCATTTGTTTTTAAAACACACTTATTTTGTAAGCATTATTGTTTAAAGTGGATTGCATAATTGGTTAGGCCTCTTGTAGTGGAGGTAGAGGTCTGTGATTGATCCCTTTCATACAACCTTGGAGATTGATTAGGTTTAAGTTGTGTTTTTCAAGGGCTGGGATGGGGTTGAGGTATGTGTTATGTGTTAGGTTAAAAGTAATGTAACCATTGTTGTGTTAATTCATTTGCTTGCAATTGTATACTTTGTGTAGTCATCCATTTAGTTTTATGGTAACACTCAACTACATTTGTTGATCATGTTCTCCTGCCTTGTGATTTGTTGATTAATAATATTTGACTGATCTTTAGGTTGATCTTGTAATTTCTTTTTTGTTTTCTGTTTTTTTTTTTGTGGCTGCTTTTAAAGTAGTGTTCGTAAATAATTTCTCATTTGTTTTTTCACAGAAATCTGCTGCTAAGCCCTTTCTAGCCCCACAGAATTACTTATCATCTGCTCCTTATGTTGGTTCCGGTGCTCTCTCTTCTATGTATCTGGGCATGCCGCCTTATGGCTCTTCCCTCTTCAATGGGTCATCTATTCCTCCATATGATGTTCCATTTTCTGGGGGCTCAACCTATCATTACAACTATGGAAGTAGTCTTTCTGCTGGAAGTCCTTATCGACCGCTGCATATGTCTGGACCACCTCCTTATTTTGGTGGTTCTATGATGGGAAATGGTATGCCCTGGTACCTTGATGGGGTTCTTGTTTGTGTTTTTTTTTTTGTTCTATTATATTTGGAATTTCTTGTTGTTCCCTTACTATTTCCATATCTATCATATACACATACTTGGTCAAATGTACCAATTACAAGCCATATAACTACCTTCTGGACATTGCACATTCATTTCAGGAGCTTGTGCACACTAGAATATGACTTCTAGTTTAGCACTATTGAAGTGATTACTTTTTCGCTTTTGTGCAGGTGGAAGCTATGGCATTCCGCCTTCCTTGATGGACCGATATGGCTTAGGCCTGCCAATGGGCACTGCTGCTATGGTATTTTCAGATCTTCTCTCATATTGTGAATATCTTTTTATCCCTGTCATTCGAAAATTAGATCTATGTGCTGGTTTCATCTTGGTTGTTCTCATATGATACAATATTAATGTCTGAGATTCTTATGGTAGTATTTACACTTTTAAAGTTTGATAAATCTGGTGAATTTGTTTTAATTCATATTCAATGAGCTAAATATGTTTTTGATATATCCTGTCCTCTCCTTATGTCTTTCCCCCTGGTGTGTTTGCTTGCATGGACGTGCATGTGGAAGCAAGCAAAGTCTTAATTACATTTGGAAATTGGTATATTCCAGCTTCATATGGGAAAATGTTGCTTTCTTATGTTCAGCTTTTGGTAGAGGTTAGTTCCCTATTTTATATCTGACGTAGAATTTATGTGTGCCCTTTCCTGCACAGGGACCTAGACCAGGATTTTTTCCAGATGATAAATCTCAGAAAAAGGGTGCAGGTTTGTCATATTTTTGCAACTTACAAACCACCACGAAATACACAGCCTCATGGAAACTGGTTTACTAACTTCGATGTTTTTGTTTTCTAATGATTCTCTAGATGCTACACGTGATAATGATTGGACATGCCCAAAATGTGGAAATATAAACTTTTCTTTTAGGACTGTTTGTAACATGAGGAATTGTAACACACCGAAGTCCGGATCCCAGGTTGTACCCTTTGCTAATGAAAGTATTACTGCACTATTGTCTTTATCGTTTAATTAATTAGTCTTTTGCATTGTTATTTTCTTTCTTGTATGGAGGGGGTTGGGTAATTATGCATCTTTTAAAAAATCATCTAGTCATTCCTATTTCTTACTTGATTTTCTTCCAAATTCAGGCTGCAAAATCTGATAAAAATTCAAGTATGTTCTCTTAAATCTGCAAAGTTATGATCGTTTTATAAGGTTAAATTATCAATTTTGGGCATTCCCAAACTTAAAATATCAAAATTAGGCAACCAAAGTAATTTTTTCTAGAAATGAGCAAAATCACAATTTAAGACAAAAATACCCTCATCTCCTTCCTCTAAACTTGCAATTTTCTTTTACAACTTTTTTATCCTCAAAATATGGCAGCAAGCTCGCTGCCAATATATATATATATATTTGAAAGTTTTGCGACATTTGCAGCACCTGTCGCACGTGATGCAAAACCCATCGCAAATGT
>SKCR01047425.1:0-41051 GCA_019454045.1 Zanthoxylum bungeanum
GTCATTTGTCACCAAACCACACCCTTGAAGACGTTATATTGGTACTCACCACTTGGTAAACGTCAACTTACCAAACCATATGTCATTTGGTTTGGGTTTGGATTGAAGAATAGATTATGATTTTTTTTTTCTTCTGAGGTTGAAAATTTAGCTCACCATAATCAATTATGATTTAATGATGAAATAAGTTTGTATTAAGTATTGAATCAATAATAAGAAGATAAGTGGACTCACATGGAGTCCATGTAAAATGAATTATGATAGTTGATTCAATGTTCAGTACTAAATCATGATTCTAGCTGAATATCGATCCAAAATTTCTTTAGGATAAACGGCAAATCGATAAAGCATAAAAAAAAAAAAAAAAAAAAAACAGAAGAAGAAGCTACTAAAATAGAGACTAGTATTGTTTTGTATGTAATAATCACTGGTAAAATCTTTTTGCTGGAAGAGTTTATTTTTAGTACTTTTGCCTTGTGGAACTCCAATGGTAATTCTAAATTATATAAAAAAAAAATAATAATAATAATTATTTTGTATGAACCGACAGAACACAACTGAATTGATTAAAATAAATTATTATTTTTATTATCTAACCAATAGAGTAATGATATATTAATTTGCATAAAATTTATGATTCTATTGTTAAAATATGACATCATTAGTGTGGGGCATTCCCTGACATCCTCGGAGCTTAAAATTACTTTTATATTTTGAGACCTCTGGTCATATCATAATATTATAATGAAAAAAATCTAAGGTTCTTGACCATTGAGTTATTTAGGGATATAATAAGAAAATTTTGGTGACCATTAGGAGGAGCTTTGTAGGTGTTAGTTAATTCAATTTGTAAAATCTCTTAAATGAAAACAAGAGGTCCGCAATTCAAATCTTGCTTACATGAGTGCAGTGAGAATTGGTTTATAGTTGGAAAAAAAAGTTACGGGGGAGTAGTTGGAAAAAAAATCCTCTTGAATAACTTCATTTGAGCACATTAAAATTAAAGTATATATATATAAAAAAAAAAAAAAAAAAAATTACTCAATATTTATCTTATATAACTCTCCTTATAGTAAAGATTGTTTCTCAATCCAAATGTAATAGTTGAAGAAGATGGCAACGAGCTTCAACATCAAGGATTTTGATTCCCATTATCTGGTCTGTAAAGTTTCACTATTCGTATATTTATTGGTTGTTGTGGCCTTGCATTACTATTCGAATCCTGCATGCAAATGTAATTAATTAATAATTATTAATTTATTATTAAGATACAATCAATTTTTTTTGTAAACTGCAAGATTTCTTAAGTCATATTCAAAGATCATATGCAGCTGCAAGCCTGCAACTTACATCATGAACAGCTACACGAAGTGATCTCACTTGCTCCCTTGTTACAGTCCTCACCTGATCATAATATACAAGTAAATAATTAAGAACTTTAATAAAATTTATACCTAGTTCACAAGCCTTCCACTATAAACCGAGTCTAATTAAAAGATTATGATGTACGTACGCAATCAGGTTCTTGATTGTTTCAAAGTTTAAACACGTGATCATGTAGATCGAAGTTAACATTTGACCATCGCATTAGTCACCGTCTTCAATTAAGAACTTTAATATTTTTTTGGAAAAAAATAATGATTAGAATAAATTAATATTAATGAAGCAAATTGAACCTTTTTAACAATGGTCCAAAGAATATTTTCAGTGCAAGGAGGAACTGTAAGAGACCAATATATCTGTAATATTTTCTGCTGCCTATCTTTATATCTCTTGGATTGATCACCCCCCACCACTGTATCTTTTTTATATGAACCAGCAGCTCGTGCTAAATGATTCGATATCTGAACAATAAACAAATAAAAATAATTATTAGGAATAAGTGGTATGTGGTTCAAATCTAGCTCACATCAATGAAAATAAAATTTATTTTCCGGCCATGCTAAGCTAAAAGAAAATAATTACAATAGTAATAGATTGGATAATTACCAATGATATAAAAGAATCATGTCTTCCGATCTTATACATGATCCCTACCACTGCAATCTTTCCATCTTGGCTCTCATGGAACATGTGAGCCTCTAGAGCAAATCTGCAGTTATACAATTGAAAGATTAAAAAAAAAAATATTAATCCACTAATTGATGTTTAAGTTGTTATAAAATGATAATTATGTGGGAAAAATAAAAATAAAAATAAAAATAATACCTCTGACCATTGATGGTATGCTCTGAAGGAGAGTGCCAATGACACTGTTTCAATACATACTCGATTCCATTTATCAAAAGAATTCCTGCTCCATCTTCCCATTGTAACTATGTCCACAAATAATTCAAAGAGATAAGACATTAATAATATAATAATAAAAATATTGGAATTCTTTTTCATTTTACTTCAATTACCATCATATCATGGCCTCTATTATTGAGTGTAGCATTTGATGGCTTATAACTTCTTTTGAGTCTTCCTAAATGTGAAACTACTTGAACTCTAT
This sequence comes from Zanthoxylum bungeanum, assembly GCA_019454045.1. NCBI lineage: Eukaryota > Viridiplantae > Streptophyta > Magnoliopsida > Sapindales > Rutaceae > Zanthoxylum > Zanthoxylum bungeanum. Next base: position 2,495 of record SKCR01047425.1, read on the forward strand.
CATTCAACAGATCAATCGGAGACTGCATTGTTCCATTTTTACAAGCACTCCATTCCTTGTGAAGCTCTCCCCATTTAGATGGCCCATGCTCTCCTCCTTCTTCATAATTGAACTCACTCTCTTCATCTACATCATGTAATCATGCATATTAGAATATTATTCAAATACCAAGGGCAATATTTAGCTATACTCTGAGTTTAAGAAAAAGTCTTGGGTTCTCTCGATGTATATTTTTTCATCTTTATTAATCGATTATTGTCAGACGTATGTTTATTTCAATCTGATTCATTGAGAGAGATACATGTGACAAGATATATACATCAGAAACAAAAGGCGAATATGATATTAATTTGCATGAAGAAAGATTGTTCAAAAGATGTAAAAATTCAAATTCTTACCTACTTCTTGAGATATTGCTGAGCCTGAAAGCAAAAGAACAACAGCAAAGAAACAACAAAACAAGAGCTGGGTTGCAACGTTTTCCATTTTCTTTAGCTTTCCAAGACTTAACACATGTATTTAGCAATAAGCTTGTCTGCTTATATAGCCTCACTTTGAAATATGAATGTGGCTTTATTTCATATTTAAAAAACAAAATTTTCAAAATTAAGTAACCCTTCTATCAAGCAATTTTGAACACAAGAAAGCCCTAATTAGAACCCGCTTGCCAACCATTTATTTTAATTTTCTTGTCACAACCGCAGATTAAAATAGCACTATTTTACAAGAAATAATTGTGCAATTTGGTGAATTTTTTTTGCTCTTTCCATCAAACTTTTATATGACCTTCCAATTGACTAAAGTCTTTGGTGAGGAATCTAGGTTTGAATAAAGCAATAAAATAAGGTTAATTTGGCCTTATCAATAATTTGCTAATAGGGTTGCATCATTACTCACATGACACCAAATTGAATATACAAGGTAAAGAGTAGGTAATTTAAAGGAAGTTAATGGAGAATCGGCAAACATATATAATTCAAAATCATAATCTATAGTTTGTTGAAAATAACTTTGAAAAAAAGAATAGTACAATTCGATATTAATAATCATACATTACAAACCAATTTAAGTTTCAAGGTAAAATATAGAACAAGGAAAAATTCTAAATTATGAAGTTTGAATCAATCGATTTCGTACAATAATGTAATAATACAACATAATCAAACGAAGTAATTTTAGGCTCCGTTTGCTTCTGTTATTGGGGAGCTGTGACTTATAAATTATATTTGAAAAGTGTTTAGTAAATACTTACCACTTTAATCGGAAAATTGATTAAACAAATTGATTGTTTCAGTCTATTGATTGATAACAAAATTCAGATGTCAGAACTTTTGGCCAGTTATGATTTAGAAGCCAAAGTGATTCTATCCCACAACCGTGGAACGAAGAATTTAGATAGTTTTACAATTTCTTCTACCCAAAATTATTATTTAAAATTCAATTTTAACAAATACAATAATGTCAAATTTATTGTTTAGAACTTATATTCAACAAGTACAGTGATTTTATATTTCGTAATTAGAATTTGTATGATACAATAGCTCTGACTTAAAGAGTTACAATACTACAATACCAAATGGAACCTTAGTATGAGTTTTTGTGAAATTGAAATATTAATAGGTTCTAAACTATTGATCAATTTGTCTTAGTGGATTGGAATTATTAAAGCAATGTATCACCTACTTTTCATTTTGTTTTTATTTTATTTTTTTGCCTCGAAGGATAATGAAATCATTCATTAATAACAACATAGATACACGGTTATTTCGACTCAAGAAAATATTCGGAAGGTTCCGGATCCGTTCGTAAACGTTTCCGGATTTTTTAGAGGATTTTCTGGTTTTGAGCCGGAAAGTGAATCTGGTGTTATGAATATGTTGTATCTGGTGTATTAAGAGTAATGAAACTGATATCGTTGAAATCAAATTTGATTTGGGTATTTCGGTAAGGTTTGAAAATTTATTATATTTAATTCGAGAATTCCGCAAAATAGTGATTCAAACCATATTTCGCCCTTTGTTTTGACATATCTGACTAAGATTAAGAGTATTCGCGAAATCAGGTAAGTATTTCATGTGATGAATACATCTTAATTTATTAAAGGTATGAAATGAATTAGGAGATCTATATGATTTTTCTATCAACAAATATTGGTTAATACAAATTTCCAAACAAAAGCAAAATAACATAATATACATAATATTTTTCAATCAACCGACCTTTTCTTTTAGGTAAAGAACAAGGGAGGAAGTTTTTTTAATTAATTGTTTTAAGAATTATTAATGACATGACATACATAGCCTATCATATTAGTAAAGAGTTTTATTAAGTCAATTGGACTTTCAACGGATGGTCGATCTATTTGATTCTTTATGCATCGTACGATCGGTCTTGCATCAACCAGATAATTCAATGTTGCAAAGATCTAGACCGTCCAACATATTATTAGATGAGTGTCAAATTTTGTGGCATAATAATAAATACAGAATTTTATGAGTATAGTCCCCAACTTTGTTTTATTATAGATCTCAATAATTTAGTGGTTAAGGGTCTCAATTTTTTTTTATTGTGATGATATTATATCTTTTTTTTATTTTTTTTTGAAAATATTGGAAACTCCGCCGCCAATCACCTGACTCGAGCTTAAGCGGAACATATAAAATTCTCGCATGTCTCAGACTCTTACAAGAAATACATCATCTGAATTCGAACTTATGATTTGAACAATCAAATTCTAAATCTTATGCTACAAAATCACACTTCTTAGAGGCATTATGATAATATTATACTATGATTAGGAACCTCAAAATATAAAAATGAGTTTAGGAACCTCAATTCGTGTTATTATTGTATGGTTAGTTTCAAAAAATAAAAACTGTGTGGTTAAAAATTTAATCATTTAGACATTCTTAAACTATAACACGAATTAATAAATTTTAACCCATATTTTCAATGAAAGATTATTAAGTATTTGTACTACTAATAGATGAGATTATTTTGGGCCAAATTGCTTGTTGATGGCCAATTAAGTATTTTTAATGATTTACCTAATCTCACACTCAGTCTAGAAGTGAGCTGTCCATATCCAAAATCTGTAGACATTTTATAATTTTTAGAAAAAAAATGATAATATATATATATATATATATAGTTAAATATTTTCAAGTTTTCTCAATGCGTCACGTAGGCGTCTAATTTTGAAATAAGAAAAATAAAATAAAAAATTATAATTAAATATTAAATTAAGTTATCATATTTCTAATAAAAACTAACAAATTGATATATCATATTCTTTGTTGACGGTAGATTTTAGTCTCAGGGTAATACATGAATATTACCTCCAGAGGAATCCTCCTCCAACTGTGAATTTGTTTGGTTATGCGGGAAACCAAAAACAACTTAGCGGAAAACAAGAAAATACGCCAATCAGACAAGGTGATTTAACGTGGTTCGGTGGATTTTGGGATCCGACCTACGTCCACGGACAAGAACAGGGTGGTGCTTTTTTATTACTCAAATACGCTCCTCGGCTCTCTTCTTTGCTTTTACAAATCGGAGCTTTATGATTCTAATCCCTCACTCTTGTGATGATTTTCAGATGTCTTTTACACATGATCTACCCTCCTATTTATAATAATACAGAAATCAGACTCCTATTTGCATAAGAAATCCTAGTTGAACTTGGTCTCTCTTCTTCTTGCAAGGATTCCTAGCCTGATGTTCCCTTCTCTTTTCTTCTTCCTTTTCGGATTCTGACTCATTCTCCTTGCGAGAGTAGGATATCTTTCTTATCTTATCCATAAGAATGGGGTGATGTTTGTCTTGAACACGGCCCGTTGTCTGGTCGGTCTTAATGAGGTCGGCCATGATAATCTTTTATGCTGAGAGTGTTTCCTGCCGACCTCTATAGTGCTCGGTCATCTGAACCAAAGTGGTCGGTTTTCACATGTTGTGGTCGGGTCGGCTACATGATCTCAACCATACAGAGAATTTACCCTTTTGTCCTTGTCGTGATGTCTTAAATGTTGTAGCGCCTAAAACACCATCAACAGCTGTCCCCTAGTTCTCGGTTCCAACGAGTATGTGAGTTGGTACCGGGAACTATATGAAGAGGGTGTGCTGATTGTCTTCGCTGGTAGTCGTCCCAGAATGCAAAAAAGAATTTTCTTGCCGTTTCAATCATCTTTCCTCGAGACGTACAACCGTCATGTCTTTTTAAATGCCTATCAAATCAACTTTAGGGTTTCCTCTAATGTTCGACACTTGTCAAACATCCGCCGGGTTCCCGCCAAAAGAGGGGACGAATCGACCGCGCAGAGGCGTTTTCACAGTGGGCTGATCTCAGCCGTCTGTTTGAACTTGGGAGGCCCCTTTTGTAGCCGACACTTGGCGTTCACCGGGCTCTTCCTTTAGATCCAATGGTCACGAGCGCCTTTGCCATGACTATAAGAGGACGAGGCTTCACTGTTCATTCTTTTTCGGCAATTTCTTCTTCTCTTCTGGAAACATCCTGTTGACTCGCTTCTCTTTAGCGTCCTCGGATTTCAACTGTGGTCTTTTTCTCTTCTGTGCTGCGAACATAAGGGACGGGCACACCCGCACTGAACAACCCTCTGCCTTTTTTGGGGAGAACAAGTAAGTCTTCTGAACGACTTCTGCCTCTTTCGTTTTTTATGAATCTGTGTTTGCTAGGAAAGATTTATGGTTTGCTGGGTTCGGCTTTAGGGCACTTTTTAGAGACCACCTGCTTTAGTCTAACATGGAAACCGTGGGTAGTCTCTTTTAGCCGTAGACTCACTTTCCCTTCCTTCTCTGTTTTTCTGTGGGTGTCAGGGATGTCTGACGGCAATTCCTCCCCTGAAAAGCCTGTTAATGTCTCGGCTCCCCCTGCTGAGGAGCTCTCCTCGGGCTCGGGGGCACCTAGCGTAGAAGACCTTGACACTACCCCAACTCATTCTGAGATTGAACAAGACTCCTACCATCAGAGGGTTCCTCGGAAGGACCCGGAGCCTAGTGAACTTGGGTCGTCGGCTCTGGATATGAATCGTCCCTCCAAAATAACTGAGGATGATCTTGCGCTGTTGTTGCAGCAACGATACGATATCCCGATAGATATAGCCCTTGAAGTTCCAGGCCCGATGGATCGTGCTAGTCAGCCCGATGAGGGCTCGGTGGCGCTTCTTCCTATCTTTTTTGAATGTGGGCTGCGGCTGCCGATGCAACGTTATTTCGCTTGGATGCTGGCAGAGGTGGAGCTTGCCCCTTGCCAATTGAGCTTGAATAACTGGAGGATTCTGGCCGGCATATATGTGGTCTGGCACCGGGTAGGTTTATGTGTACCTTGCTTGGAAGAGGTGAAGAGGTTATAACCGTTTGAAGTCTAACCCAAAGACTCACTACGGTTGGTATTACCTCTCTGCTTACGACAGCTCGTCCAACCTTGTCCAGAAGCTCCCCGACTCCAACAAGAACTTCAAAGACCTTTGGTTCTGGGCTACTGGGGACTGGGGTCGGGTCCTGAGATCGTTTGAGGAGGACGTCTCGGTTCCGGACATTTTCAGAGCTGGAGGTTAGGAGTTTAATACCCATTTTTTTTTTCTTTATTTATTCCCGTTCTTAGTTTCTTAGGTTTCTGACTTCTCTGGTTTCTCCCAGCTTGTTGGCGAGATGCTCCAAAGGTTTCTCGTCAGGTTCGGAGGCGGGTACATTGGGCTCGGGGATATGCTGCCCCATGGAGGAAGTTGGTCAATGATGCGGCCTTTGTTGAGTCAGGCCTCATTCAACCGTCCCTCCAGACCGTCCTCCGGAAGTCTCTGGTCGGATAGGTAGGTGTCTGATGGCTGTTTTGATGATCTTCCCTGTTTGTTTCATCATGTTTGATATCTTTGTTATATGTTTGGTCCCTGATTTCCTTCTTTTTTTGTAGGCATGTCGAAGAGGCCTAAGTTTCTTGAGAAGTTGGCCGGTACCATGAAGAAAGCCGGCCGTGCTGATGTTGGAACTTCCCGGGCACAGCCTGACACTGTTGGGGCTGAGCGGGCGTCTCAAGGAGATGTTCAGCCGGCTGCTCGGATCTCTCTTCTCCTGGTGCACAATCATCGGGGTCCGCTCGTCTTACCAGTCCGCCAAAGCCTCTTAGGAAGAGGAGGCGTCAATTTGGGGCCGAGGAGACCGAGCTGGTCCAAGAGGAGGAGGAAGAACCTGTCCCGGGCAAGAAGAAAGACGCTCGACGGGGCAAAAAATCATCCGTGAGCTCCTCAAAAAAGCGAAAGGGTTCTGTAACCCTCGGAGTGGATGACCTGGGAGAAAACATCCGGGAGGCCACTTCCCATTTAGTGCCGGCCTTCAATGAATTGGCCGAGGTGATTCCTCATGAGGAGGTCTCGAGGTATGAGGATATCTCGCCCGAGGCGGTGATCACCGAGATGAGCTCTCAGATGGCAAAGGTAGTTATATTCCTTTTTTTTTTCTGACTTCGGTTCTCGGTTTTCTTCATATCGTATCATGACTTCTTTGTTTTTGTGCAGGCCACTTACCTTATGGCGAAGAACAAGGACCTTCTTTTGAGCCTATTGTCCGATGGCGGTCAGGCCCAGAGACTTCAGAATCGTCTTACAGAGACGGAAACCAAACTGGCCGACCGGAGGGGGTGATTCAAAACCTTGAGTCGACTGCCATCGAGAACTTCAAAGTCAACAAGGCTCTTAAGGCTGCGGCTGCGCTGGAGCGAAAACTTGCTGACAACGCGGGAGTTTGAAGACCGCCCAATCTGAAATTGGTGTTTTGAATGCCAAAGTGGCCAGTGCTGAAACCAAGTTGAAGGCCAATGAGAGCAAAGGCGCGGGCTCGGGATGATCTTGTGAGGAAAGAAACCGAGCTCGAGGAAAGAGAGGCCGACCTTGAGGCCGAGAGGAGGCTATCCGCCTAGAGGGGGTTGGTGACTGTGCTGAGCTGATACCGATGGTGCTGCCAGATTTGAATATGGATCCTATTCACGCGGCCATCAGCTATTGCAAGGGGGATATCTCCGAGGAGGAATTCCAGAAATGGCTCCCTCCACCTGCCGAGGAGGTTATGAATCCTGATCCGATTTCGGTCGTCCCGGCTTCTGGAGTTTCCCAAGAAGGACGATCTGATATTCCAGCCTCCGGCGAGAACTGCCTTGAGATCCCTCCTCCCGTCCCTGAAGTAGAGGTCTGCCGTGCAGCCGAGGATGAAGCAGCTGTTCCTCCTCCCGAGATCGAGCCAATCCTTCCGTTGTCTGAGCCAGTTGAGGAAGAAGCTCTTGCCCCTGTGCGGGCTGAATGAGAAAGGGTAACCCGACCGGGGCCCTATGAATACTTACATATTTTTTGTAATAAAACTTTAAGTTGTACTTTGACATACATATATATGTATTTTATTTCGTGTCTCTTTCCATATTTTTTTTTTTTTGTTCGAACAATTGAGACCCTTCAGAGGTCATCATGAACCGGAGGGGTATAACCTGACCCCGAGCTGGGTAACAGACTTCGATTCTGGGGGAATGTTTCCTCCCCAAATCGAAGGAGTTTGACTCGGTGGGACGTAACCCGACCCCGAGCTGAGTGAAAGACTTGGTTCTGGGGGCATGTTACCTCCCCAAACCGAAAGAGTTTGACTCGGTGGGATGTAACCCGACCCCAGCTGTAAGGATCACTTCGTCCTGGGGAAATGTTTACGTCCTCAGTCCAAAGAGCAGACTCGGTGGGACATCGCCCGACCCCGAGCTGTAAGAATCACTTGGTCCTAGGGGAATGTTACGTCCCCAGTCCAAAGAGCAGACTCGGTGGGACATCGCCCGACCCCGAGCTGTAAGAATCACTTGGTCCTGGGGGAATGTTACGTCCCCAGTCCAAAGAGCAGACTCGGTGGGCACATCGCCCGACCCCGAGCTGTAAGAATCACTTGGTCCTGGGGGAATGTTACGTCCCCAGTCCAAAGAGCAGACTCGGTGGGACATCGCCCGACCCCGAGCTGTAGAATCACTTGGTCCTGGGGGAATGTTACGTCCCTAGTCTAAAGAGCAGACTCGGTGGGACAATCGCCCGACCCCGAGCTGTAAGAATCACTTGGTCCTGGGGGAATGTTATGTCCCCAGCCAAAGAGCAACTCGGTGGGACATCGCCCGACCCCGAGCTGTAAGAATCACTTGGTCCTGGGGGAATGTTACGTCCCCAGTCCAAAGAGCAGACTCGGTGGGACATCGCCCGACCCCGAGCTGTTTTATCTCAGTGGCCTCAGCGGAACGAAATCCAGCCCCGAGCCGAATTTTTTTTTTTCTTTGGATAGTCCCGGTGGTGGTTGTTTTCGCTTTCAAAGGATTTTGCCAGAAAAATGAATTTTTTATCCATGCTTGGGGGCGTGCTGCCCTTTTTACAACAGTTGTTCCGATTCGTTGTTTTGTTGCCCGGTTTCTGCAAAAAAGAAAATAGAAGAAAGGAAAGTTGATTTTTACGGGAAGTATTTCTTAACATTTCGGCGTTCCATGGTTTCTTCAACTCGTGCCGTCCAGATGTTCTAGGATGTAGGCCCCTGGTCTTACTACCTCGGTGATTTTGTAGGGTCCTTCCCACTTGGCACCTAACGACCCTTCTTCTGGTCGTCGGGTGTTCAGAGTCACTTTTCTTAGCACTAGATCGCCTGTTAGAAAGGAGCGGGTCCGAACGCTTCTATTGTAGAAGCGGGCCATTCTCTGTTGGTAGATTGCTGTTCTTACTGCTGAATGTTCTCTTCTTTCTTCGATCAGGTCGAGGGGGTTTTTGATAAGTCCTTCGTTCCGCTCATTCTCAAAGTGGCGGACCCTGTGGGTTGATATTCCGATCTCTGCTGGGATGACGGCCTCACATCCGTATGATAGGGAGAAGGGTGTCTCTCCGGTTGAATCCTTGAAGGTCGTCCTGTGTGCCCACATACTTCCGTAGCTCCTCGACCCATAGGCTTTTGCTTGATCCGAGTCGAGCTTTCTGGTTTGACTTGATGGTTTTATTGGTGGCTTCAACCTGCCCGTTTGATTTGGGATGGGCTGGCGAGGCGAATTTCAAAGTTATCTGGAGGTCTTCACAAAGTTTCCTGAATCCCCTGCTGTCGAATTGCTTTCCGTTGTCGGTGATGATTGCTTGGGGGATTCCGAACCGACAGATTATATTTCTTTTCAGGAACTCTGTGGCCTTCTTTTCCGAGATGGTGGACAAGGGCTCTGCCTCTACCATTTGGTAAAGTAGTCTATGGCCACGATTGCATATTTTTCCTGGCCTCGCCCTTTCGGCATTGGCCCTATGATGTCTAGCCCCCACTGTGCGAAGGGCCAGGGGCTGGATATGGTGGTCAGCTGCTCTGCCGGCTGATGGTAGAGGTTGGCATTTTTCTGGCAACCTTCGCATTTCCGTGCTATCCTCACGCCATCCTGGTGCATGGTTGGCCAGTAAAACCCTTGCCTAAAGGCTTTGAAGGCGATTGATCTTCCCCCGGCGTGGCTTCCGCAGATGCCTGCGTGAATCTCCCTGAGCACGTAGTCTGCTTCTTCTGGTGCTAAGCATCTTAGGAGGGGTACGGTGTATCCTCTCCGGTAGAGTACTCCTTCAATCAGGGAAAACTTGGTGCTCTTGAATTTCAGCTTCCTGGCCTCATTTTTATCTTTAGGGGTTTCTCTTGTTTCCAGATATCTCCTGATCGGCTGCATCCATGAATCTTTTCCTTCTTCTTCTAGTACATCCACCTCTGTCTCCCATATGCTTCTTTCTCGGAGGTATATAAGAGGGATTACCCTGGGGTTTCTGTCCTCATTGAAGAGGCGAGTCGGGCTAGGAATCTGCTTCGCAGTTGTCTTCTCGTCCGACCTGTTCGAAGAGTACGTTTCCCACTTTCTCCACCTTTTTTTTACTTCGGCCAGGTAAGCTACCATGGCTGGTTCTCTGGCTTGAAGTCCCCTTTCAGCTGTTGTATTGCTAGCTGAGAATCACTCCTGATCACTACGTTGTGGACCCCTACTACCGTACATAGCCTTAGTCCGGCCAGTATTGCCTCGTACTCTGCTTCATTGTTTGTAGTTTTGAAGGCGAATTTGAGGGCGAGCAGTATTTCTTCTCCCTTTTCACTTTTAGTGCTACCCCTGCTCCGTAGCCGTGCGAACTTGCGGATCCGTCTACAGACATTTCCCACCTGTCTTCTTCCACGGCCAAGACCTGTGGTTCCGTGAGTTCTGCTATGAAGTCCGCTAAGGCCTGCCTTTTATTGCTGTTCTCGGGAGGTAGGAGATGTCGTGCTCGCTTATTTCTACTGACCACTTCATCAGTCTCCCTGAGGCCTCTGGTTTATGCAAGATTTGTCTCAGGGGATAATCCGTGTATACCTTGATAGGATGGGCTTGAAAGTAGGGTCGTAACTTCCGTGTCGCAGTGATCAGGGATAGGGCAATGAGTTCGTGCATGGGGTATCGAGTTTCTGCGTCCAGCAGGGCTTTACTGACGTAGTAAACCGGTTTCTGGACATGGTCGGTCTCTTGTACCAGTGCCGAGCTTACTGCGTGTTTTGAGACGGCCAGGTATAGATACAGTGTCTCCCCTGGGAGGGGTTTGGCTAGGAGAGGGGGCGTGTGCCAGGTATTGTTTTAGGTGCTGGAAGGCTTCTTCGCACTCAGGTGTCCAGTCGACCCCTTTTTGAGCTTTTTTGATGACTTTGAAGAAAGGATGGCACTTGTCGGTTGCTCGCGAGATGAATCGGTTGAGTGCGGCGATTCTTCCTGTAAGGCTTTGTACTTCCTTAACTGTCCGGGGCGATTTCAGGTCTAGCACGGCTTGTATCTTTTGCGGGTTCACTTCAATGCCTCGTGAACTCACCATGTAGCCCAGAAATTTTCCTGAGGCTACCCCGAATGCACACTTCTCTGGATTGAGCTTTAAACTGTGTTTTCCTCAGGAGTTCGAAAGTTTTCTTCAGGTCGGCTACATGGTCTCTTGGTTCTCCGGACATTGTTATCATGTCGTCGACATATACCAGCATGGTTGTGCCGATGAGCGTTTGTTTGAATTTTATTCACCAGTCTCTGGAAAGTCACCCCTGCATTCTTTAATCCGAAAGGCATTACTTTATAACAGTACAGCCCTTGGTCAGTGATAAAGGTGGTCTTCTCCTCGTCCGCGGGGTGCATCTGACTTGATTGTATCCCGAGAAAGCGTCCATGAAGCTTAGCAGCCTTGGCAGGCTGTTGTGTCTACCAGTTGGTCTATATTTGGGAGGGGAAAGCTGTTTTGGACATGCTTTGTTGAGGTCGGTGAAATCTACGCATTCTCCACTTTCCGTTAGATTTTTTCACCAATACTACGTTGGACACCCATTCTGGGTATTTTACTTCCGGATGAAACCGGCTTTCAGCAATTTTTCCACCTCGGTTGCTATTGCTCCGCACCGCTCCTGGTTGAATATTCTCCTCTTCTGTTTTACTGGTTTGTGTAATGGGTTCACTGCTAAGCGATGGCTTACGAATTTTGGGTTGATTCCGGGCATGTCATCATGTCCCCATGTAAAAACGTCGAGGTACTCTTGTAGACATTCCAACAAGTCTTTTCTTAGGGCCTCGTCTAGACTTCCCCCTATTCTTACGCTTTTTTTTGGCCCGAATAGCTTTACTTCTTCTAATTCTTCGGCTGCTCCGAGCCGTGCAGCTTTATCGGGCCAAGGAGCAGGGTCTTTCCTCGTGTTCTTGTCGTCCTCGTCTCTTTGTCTTTTCTTGGTGCCTCTTTCCACGCAGAGGGTCTCTCGCGAGTAAGTGGCAAAACAGCTGCGGGCTATCTTCTGGCTTCCGCATATGATCTCGATCCCTTCCCGTGTGGGGAACTTCAATTTCAAGTAATAACAGGACATTGCGGCCTTGGTTTTCATCATGAAGGGGCGGCCGACAATGACTTGATAACTGCTCATGCGTCTACTACAGTGAAGTTTATCATGATTGTTCGGGTTTTGGGGGCGGCTCCGATCGTCATTGCTAGTTGATTCTTCCCAACGGGACGACCGTTGAACCCCCGAAACCGTACAGGGGGGGTGATGTCCTCGGTTAGAGCTGTGTATTCTACCCTCAGGCTCTCCAAAGTTTCTTTGGAAATTATGTCTACTGCGCTCCCGGGGTCCACCAAGATTCTGTCCACTTCTGTGCCGCCGATTGTTGCTTTGATTATTAGTGCGTCGTCATGGGGGAAACTTACCCCCTGGGCGTCTTCATCGGTGCACATAATGGTGTCGACCGATTTTCCTCGTAGGTTTGGGATTTTTTCTGTTTTCAGCACCTCTGTCCCCCATGCTCGGCTGTAATTCTTTCTCGACCGGTTAGAGTCCCCGGCCAGCGTTGCCCCTCCTGCGATGACTTTCACCTCTCGATTCCTTGCCCTTTGTCTGTGGCCATGATCTTGGTCGATGTAATTGTTCAGGTACCCGTTCCGGGCCAGGCCCTCCATTTGTTCCCGCAGGTCCTTGCATTCATCGGTTGTGTGCCCTTTTAGATTGTGGTGCAGGCAGTAGGATCTTTTGTTTTTTCTGTCTGGGGGAAACCTCCTGAGGTCGGGCTCTATTAAGAGGCCTTTCTCCCGTATCTCCATGATGATTTCTCCTGGCGGCTTGCTTAGGGGAATATACGCTTCCTCTCGAACCACGTGGTTTACTTGAGTTGTGGCCCTTTTCCTTGATCCTTTTGTGCCATTGGCTTGAACTCTTTGGGTCTTGGATTGAACTTCCGGAATTCTCTTTCCGGTCGCCGGTGGTCTTCCCTCCTTGTCACCCTTTCTCTGGCGGTTGTCCCCCTCCGGGATACTTTTTCCTCGCTTTCTAGTAGGACGTACTTCCTGGCTATCTCCAGTGCGGTAGCATAGTCTGGTGTCTCATGGATCCTCAGGTGGGTCCATAGTTTCCCGACTCTTAGGGCCCCTTTCAGACTTTCCAGGGCTTCTTGGGATTCGTACCCTCCGACTTCGAGTACATGTTGTGATACCTTTCAATGAAGCTTTTCAGTGTTTCGTCGTCTCCTTGTTTCATGAGCCTTAGTTCTCCTATTGTTTTTTTAGGGGTGCAGACTCCTTTGAAGTGCCGGATAAACGACTTCTTAAGTTGGGAGAAGCTATGAATGCTCCCCGGGGCCAGACTTCTATACCATAGGATGGCGGGCCCTCCTAAAGTTAAGGGAAATACTTTGCATATGGGGTCGCCCGTTACTCCCTGTACTTCCATCAAGAGGACAAAGTTTTCGATGTGGGATTTTGGGTCGGAGTGGCCTTTGTATGGTGCCATGGTCGGCATGTTAAATCGCTTTGGGAACTGTGCTGACCTTATCTCTTCCGTAAGGGGAGACCCATCTTCTTCGCCTCGGGTGTCTCCCGCGCCGGTCTTGAGGCCTTCTTCCCATCTGGTCATCTCTTTTCTTAACCAAGACTTTATTTCACGGGTTGTGCCCCTGTGTCGCCTTCTGTGTCCTTCTGTTCGCCTGTCGTTCCGGGCGTGGCGTTCTTTAAGCCCGGGGGTCTCCTGTACGTCTTCGTTGTACTTTCTATCTTCCCTCTCGGAGCTGTAGAATCTGTCGGAGGAGGGGTCGGGTGATTGTTCCTCCTCTTCTTCTTCTTCCCATGTGTCTTCTGATCGTGGCTCTCTTCCTGCCACTTCAGATCTTATCCCATAGGGTCCTCTCTTTCTGGGTCCCTCGTTTTCGCTTACATCTACTACTCTCTTTTCCCTATTTCCCTCTCTTTCCTCCTTTGTCTAGTCTCGGTTTCAGTTTTCTCGTTGTTTGCTCCTTCCATTCTTTCTAGTCGATCCATCATAGATCTCATGCCATCTTCCATTTTTTCATCCAGTCCATTGCCGGACCTCCTGTTGGTGATTTCCGTCCTCCGCCATTTGTCTTATCACGTGAACTGCTTTTTTGTGAAGTTCCCCACAGACGGCGCCAACTGTTGACGATGGATTTTAGTCTCAGGGTAATACAGGAATATTACCTCCGAGGGAATCCTCCTCCAACTGTGAATTTGTTTGGTTATGCGGGAAACCAAAAACAAACTTAGCGGAAAACAAGAAAATACGCCAATCAGACAAGGTGATTTAACGTGGTTCGGTGGATTTTGGGATCCGACCTACGTCCACGGACAAGAACAGGGGGGCTTTTTTATTTACTACTCAAATACGCTCCTCGGCTCTCTTATTTGCTTTTTACAAATCGGAGCTTTATGATTCTAATCCCTCACTCTTGTGATGATTTTCAGATGTCTTTTACACATGATCTACCCTCCTATTTATAATAATACAGAAATCAGACTCCTATTTGCATAAGAAATCCTAGTGAACTTGGTCTCTTCTTCTTGCAAGGATTCCTAGCCTGATGTTCCCTTCTCTTTTCTTCTTCCTTTTCGGATTCTGACTCCTTCTCCTTGCGAGAGTAGGATATCTTTCTTATCTTATCCATAAGAATGGGGTGATGTTTGTCTTGAACACGGCCCGTTTTCTGGTCGGTCTTAATGAGGTCGGCCATGAATCTTTTATGCTGAGAGTGTTCCTGCCGACCTCTATAGTGCTCGGTCATCTGAACCAAAGTGGTCGGTTTTCACATGTTGTGGTCGGGTCGGCTACATGATCTCAACCAGACAGAGAATTTACCCTTTTGTCCTTGTCGTGCTGTCTTAAATGTTGTAGCGCCTAAAAACACCATCAACATTCTTACACAAATTGATATATCTCATTCTTAATAATAAATTAAGTTATCATATTCTTAATAAAAAAAAAACTAATAAATTACTATATCATATTGATATATCGTATTCTTAATATTAAATTAAGTTATCTTATTTCTAATAAAAAAAACTAACAAATGGATCTATCATTTCTTAATCAAATATGTATATAAATCTATATAATTTATCATCATAATTTCATAAATAATGATTCATCCAATGAATTAAACCAAACGAAGGTGATTATTGGATTCAATTCAAAAACCGAAATTAATCTCTACACACTTTAGGGTTTTTTCTCTTTGATCTCCTGACCGGTTCGGTTAGGGTTCACACCCTGACCGAACCGGTTGGAACCGAAAAAAAAAAAAATTTAAGATCATAGTTGCATAAAGAGTTAAGAGAATCAAAAAATAAAGAAGAGTGACACGTGTAAAGTTTATTATGCACAGAAGCCATTCTTGGAAAAGAGCATGAATGAATACCTTTCTTAAAGAGCAAACAAAAAGCTAACATTCCTTATACTTTTATTTTGTTTATTTTATTTTTAGGGATTTTTTTTTTTTAAATAATTAGCTTTTCAATTTTTTTCCAATTTAAGAGGTAGGGTGGGACGAAATCAAAATGTAAGTCATCAATTTATTTAACTATTTTTTTTTTGTTGATATATGCTTATCAAATATGGGATCCGAAATATTTATATGACCATAGAACATAAATAATATACTATTTCTTGAAGAGCAAACAAACCTCACCCAAGAAGCTAACCCTTCTTATTCTTTTATTTTGTTTTATTTTATTTGTAGGGTTTCAAATTTTCATTTTTTTTTTCAAATTTAAGAGACGGAGGTTGGGACGAAATCAAAATGTAATACATCAATTTATTTAATTAATTTTTATTTGATACATAATTATCAAAACATGAGATTCGAAATATTTACATGATCAAAAAAATAATAATAATCATTTGAAATCGTAATACAAAATTACTAATAACAGCTTTGATTACATGAGTGAGCATAAAAACTACACCCACTACCAAAAAACAAACCCCTTTTAAAATCTCCAAATATAACCAAGAAGTTCGTCTAATAGTTAGATTAATTTTTTTGTATCCGGAGAATGCGTTTCTTGTAAAAGCTTGAGACAACCGAGAATTTTACCCGATTCGTTTAAGTCCAAAATGGGTGGTTTAACGGCATGATTTTCAACCATTCCAAAAAGAAAGTGTTATAAGTTAGGTTTTGTTTTTCATAGGCCTTGCATTTGAGGTAAAATTCTGCTACCGTTTTTATCTGATTAGTTTGTATCATGGGGTACTTTATGATTTTTTTGAATTTTTATTTTGTCACTTGATATCAATGTTAATTTCTTAGCAAAAAACCGATCATGTACCAAGTTTAGGTTATAGGTTTTGGTGACATGTTATTTGAGTTTGAAATTATTGAAGTTGTTATGTTTATGCTAATATAAAATAAAAACCGTTTGTTAATCAATGTTCAGTCTCTATTCCTTTTTATTTCTCCCGTTAAGTGGAGTGGACGTCTACGAAAAAATATTTAATATATAAATTTAGATCAGTGTTGAACTGTTGTTTGTATTGATTTTTTATTTTTTTTAATTATGATTGATAATTATTGGATATATATTATTTTAATATAATTGAATTTTAAGTATTTATTATAATTAAAGCATACATGACCATTAGCGTAGACACAGACAACTCAGTGGGGGCAGTCATCCCTACTTAATCAAAAAATTTATTAAAATATATCATATAAATTAATGAAAATATGATTTAATAGTTTTACTTTAACCCCACTAAAATAAAGAGGTTCTATCGCTTTTGTGAAATTGAAATTTTGTCCCATTGAATTAGTTCTCTGTCTCCGACATCACGTGTGGTAAAAAATTATGAAAATTTCAACTCAAAACTGAATCCAAATTTCATATTGCGTCAACAACCTGAAAATGTTTCAACATTCCACAAATTACTTTTATAGCTCCGGGGAAAATACTCGGCACATTCAATATATGACTAAAGAAATTGGCCACAAATGTAAAACTAAATATTAATGTTTCACACTGTAATTACCGTAAATAACAATCCAAATTTTATTTTTCAAATCTAAATGATGAGATTAATTGCATTGTACCCGAGATAAAGTTGTTGGCTTCAACAAGTTGCATGCATGAGACATGCAACTTTCGGTGGCTTTGGCAGCCAGCTCTCATACAATGCGTGAAGCAAAATGTGTTGCCAAAAAGTGTGCCACTGTAGCACACGTTTTGGCAACTATAAAAGGAGCCAGAATCCATTAGTTTCAGCATCACAAAACTGTGAGAGTATATAGAGTGTAAGAGAGTTGAGAGTTTTTTGTAAAGTTTTTTGGAAAGCTTTGTAATTCTTTGTTTGCTGTAATAAAGAAGTCTTTTCTCTCATTTCTCCTCTATTGTGTGAGTTTTATCACAACAAGTGGTATCAGGAGCTAAAGTTCCACAATGGGATCCCGAAACTCAAAAACAGAGGTTCGGTTCGGAAAACCGATTCCGACGAAAGTTGTCAACAATCAGTTTTGAGCATACCATCGGACTTTTCACGCCGATACGAGCACAATGGTATTTTTCGGCGATCGATCAAAGTTCCCACGACGCTGCACGCTACGGACAGAGAGCACACCACGCGCCCGACGCGCGTCACGCGCTCCCACGCGCTGCTGAAGGAAGACGACGCTGAGTCAGCGACCAGTCAGCGCCCAGTCAGCCTGTCACACACAGTCAACAGCCTAGTCAGCCAGCCACGTCATCAGACCAGTCAGCATCCACGTGTCATCCAGTCAGCGACACGTAAGCGCCACGTGTCTGACACGTCAGCACATCTGCCACGTTAGCAAAAATATGGTAAATTTCAAAAAGGTCCCTATACTTTCTCAAAATTTTATTTTGGCCCCTGAACTTTCAGAAATTATAATTTGACCCATGTAACTTCTGAAATTTTGTAATTTGGTCCATGTGTCGGATTTTGACAAACGAAGTGTCATTTCCACCATTTTTTACCATTCCAGACGCAACGGTGAGCTCTATTTTTTGAAATTCTGCTTAGAATTTTTTATGATGGATAGGGCAACAGAAAAATAATTTTGTTGACTAGTACCAATTATTTAACATGGAGAGGAATGATGAAAGACCTTCTATATGTGAAGGATTATGATGTATCGGTCTTGCTGAATGAGAAACCAGAAGCAATGTCTAAAGAAAGGTGGAATAATCTTCACCAGAAGACATGCAGTACTATTCGTCAGTGGATCGATGATAGTATCATGAACCATGTCAGTGAAGATAAAAATACATGTGTCTTATGGAGAAAGCTGGATGAGCTTTTTCGAGTAAAGACTGGCAACAATAAGCTGTACTACATCAAGAAAATGATGGGGTTTAAGTACGACGAAGGTACAGCTGTAGCGACCATATCAATGATTTCCTCGGCACAATGAAAGAATTATCTAGATTGGGCATAGACTTTGGAGATGAGGTAAATGGCTTAATACTCTTAAATATGTTACCAGAGTCTTGGGAAACGTTCAGATCTACGGTGATAAATTCGGCCACAGATGGGAGAGTCACACTGGAGATGGAAAAGACCAGAATCTTCGAGGAAAAAAAAGGACGAGAATGCAAAGGATGGAATCACCTCAACCTCAGAAGCTTTTGTGACTGAAAAGAACAACAGAAAGGGGAGGAGTAAAAACCGAGGCCCAGGTAAATTTGACAAGAACCGAGGTAAATCAAGAACAAGAGATATAGAATGCTACCATTGCAAAAAGAAAGATCATATGAAGAGGGATTACTACAAATTGAAGAACGAGCAGTCCAAAGACAACAAAAAGGGATAGTGACTCGAACCAAGAAAGAGTTGCTACTGCCACCACCGACAAAACCTCCAAAGAATTCTTCATTATCTATGAAGAAAATATTGTGAATCTTGCCAACCAGAAGTCTAGTTGGGTGATGGATAATGGCGCCTCCATACACGCCACATCTCGCATACACTTCTTTTCGTCTTACACGCCATGAGACTTCGGTGCTGTAAGGATGGAGAATGACAGTCAATCCAAAGCCGTCGGTATTGGAGACATCTGCCTTGAAACAGATAACGAAACAAGACTAGTGTTGAAGGGAGTCAAACACATCCCAGACATCTGATTAAACCTGATCTCAACAGGCAAGCTGGATGATGAAGGTTTATGCAGCACCTTTAGTGACGACACCTGGAAACTCACTAAATGATCAATGAAGATAGCTCGAGGTAAGAAAGATTCAACACTGTATTTGATGCACGCTAAACTTTCCAATAGTAGCATAAATATAGTCAATAGTAATGAGGCAGTCGAGCTATGACGTAAAAAGCTCGGTCATATGAGTCAAACGGGGATGAAAATATTGCACAGACGAAATATTCTTCCAGGATTGAAGAACTCACACTTATGGAAGTGTGAACACTGCATGGCTGGAAAGTAGAACAAAATGTCCTTCTAGAGCTCATTACCTCAATGAAAACTGGAGCTACTTGATCTCATACATTCAGATGTATGTGGTCTGATGTAGACAAAAATACTTGGTGGGTCACTGTATTTTGTGATGATCATTCAAGGAAGATATGGGTATACACCTTGAAGATAAAAGATCAAGTGTTGAGAGTGTTCGAGGAGTTTCATGCCTTGGTAGCGAGAGAAACCGACAAGAAACTGAAGTGCATCAGAACAGACAATGGTGGGGAATACAAAGGTCCGTTTGATCAGTACTATAAGATGCACGAAATCTGATATCTAACGACACCTCCCAAGACACCTCAGCTGAATAGCCTAGCTGAGAGGATGAACAACACCTTATGCGAAAGAGTTAGAAGCCTGCTCTCACAAGCCAAGCTACCAAAGACATTTTGGGGGATGCACTCAACACAACCGTACATGTTTTGAACATGTCCCCAATAGTCGCACTAAAAGGTAATGTTCTTAATCAAGTATGGACAGGAAAAGAAGTGTCATATGAACACTTACATGTCTTTGGGTGCAAAGTATTTGTACACATCCCAAAAGATATGAGATCCAAACTTGATGCAAAGACACGACAATGTGTCTTTATCGGCTATGGTCAGGATGATTTTGGCTATAAACTGTATGATCCTATTAAGAAGAAGATTGTCAAAAGCCGAGATGTTGTATTCGTTGAAGACCAAACCATAGAAGATATCAGAAAGGAGACAAAGACAATGCCCCAGCAATACAGAAATGTTGATGTGAATCCAGAACCTCATACACCGGTGCCAACACATGTTGAAGATGAGGTTCCCAATCAATAGGGTACATGTGATGAAGCTCTCATAGATAATGATCATGATCAACCACCGATACCAGAAGCTACACCAACAGTTCCATAGAGAATGTCTGACATAGAAAGACGACCTTCAACGAGATACTCTGCATATGAATATGTGTTGCTTATTGACATGGGAGAACACGAGAGCTACAAAGAGGCTGTGGAAACAAAGAACAAAGAAAAGTGGGAGGAAGCCATGCAAGATGAGATGAAATCTTTGCATTACAATCACACTTTCGAGTTGGTGAAATTGCCAAAAGGAAAAAGGTCTTTGAAGAACAAATGGGTGTACAGAGTGAAGCAACATGAGCACACTTCACAACCCCGGTACAAAGCCAGACTAGTTGTCAAATGATTTAATAAGAGGAAAGACATTGACTTTGATGAAATCTTCTCTCCAGTTGTGAAGATGTCATCCATCAGAGTGATACTCAGCTTAGCAACAAGTCTTGATTTGGAGATCGAGCAGATGGATGTCAAGACCGCATTTCTTCATGGGGATCTGGAAGAAGAAATTTATATGGAGCAACCAGAAGGCTTCAGAGTCAAAGGAAAAGATGACAATGTGTCTAGACTCAGGAAAAGCATATATGGTTTGAAACAGGCACCGAGACAATGGTACGTGAATTTTGAGTCAGTCATGGGGGAGCAGAGATACAAGAATACCACTTTAGACCATTGTGTTTTCGTTCAGAAATTTTCAGACGATGACTTTATCATCTTACTGCTGTATTTAGATGATATGCTGATAATTGGCCAGAATCAATCAAGGATTGATGGATTGAAGCAGCAATTGAGTAAATCTTTTGAGATAAAAGACTTGGGGCCAGCAAAAAAGATTATTGGCATCAGGATCGGCCGTGATCGAAAAGCCAAGAAATTATACTTGTCACAAGAGGAGTACATTGAGAAGGTACTTCAGCGATTTCAGATGGACAAGGCTAAAGCGGTTAGCACTCCTCTTGCTACCCACTTTAGATTGAGTACACAATAGAGTCCCTCTATTGAGACAGAGAAGGAGAAAATGAAACAGGTTCCATACACCTCAGCAGTGGGAAGTCTCATGTATGCCATGGTGTGCACAAGGCCAGACCTAGCACACACAGTTGGATTAGTCAGCCGGTTTATGTCAAACCAATGAAGAGAACAATGTAATATTGTCAAATGGATAATGCTGTATCTACGAGGCACATCCAAAATGAGATTATGTTTTGGAAGCAACAAGCCAGTGTTGATGGGTTACACCGATTCAGATATGACAGGTGATATGGATACCCGTAAGTCTACTTTGGAATATCTAATTACTCTCTCAAGGGGAGCTGTGGCATGGCAGTCAGCTGTTGTTCTGACTCCAACATCTTTGTTGATTTCAGTATCGATTTTTAACATGATGGCATGACATTGCTCCTTTCCCATGTTCCTTGGATTTGGCTCTGTGTTGCTAGGAAGGGTACCTGACGGTCTGTAACTCTGAGCATTGGCCAGTTGTCCAATTTTATTCTCCAGTGCTTTGATGGAAGCAGATTGGCTTTGAAAAATAGCATCGTACTTTTTTAACTGAGCCAACACTTCTGTTATTCCTGGTTCATTTGCATGCTCATGGCTTTTGTTCTGTTGCTGGAATCCAGGTGGTGGATAGTTCTGCTGTTGGAATCCAGGTGGTGGATTATTCTTTTGCCCTGAATTGTTGCTCCATGAAAAATTGGGATGATTCCTCCACCCTGGGTTGTAGGTGTTGGAATATGGATTGTTCCCCTGTCTGTTGAAATTGTTGACATAATTCACCGTCTCTTCAAGTTGGTTTGGTTCTGGTGCTCTTCCATATGGTGAACTTGTGGATCCAGTGGTAAGAGTCTCCATGAATTTACATATCTAATCCAGCTTGGCGTTGACTGCTGTATTCGCTCCACTTTCATAAATTCCTGTAATTCTTTGGATCATGCTCATTTCTGTTGGCCACAAGGAATTGTTGTTGGCCATTTCTTCGATTAGGTCCCAGGCTTGATCTTCTCTTTTTGCCATTAAAGCTCCTCCAGCAGCAACATCAAGTATGGTTCTCATCAGTCCAGAAAGTCCATTATAGAAAGTTTGGACTTGAAGCCATTTTGGAATCTCATGGTGAGGACATTTCCGGAGCAAATCTGTGTACCTTTCCCAAGCTTCGTAGAGAGTTTCCGAGTCTTGTTGTACAAAGGATGTGATGTCATTCCTCAGCTTTCCAGTTCTGGCTGGTGGAAAGTACTTTGTAAGGAATTTGGTGGCTAAAGTGTTCCAAGTTGTGATGTAACATGCTGGTAGTGAATGTAGCCAAGCTTTAGCTCTGTCTTTCAAGAAGTATGGAAAAACCTGCAGTCTCATTACTTCTTCAGCTTCTCGGTTGTAATTGAAAGTGCCGCAAACTTCCAGGAAGTTGCTGATGTGGGTATTAGGATCTTCAGTTTCTTTCCCCCCAAACTGCACTGACTGTTGAATCATCTGAATGCATGATTTGATGTCACACGTATTTACTGGTAAATGAGGAAGTACAATACATGAAATTAAGCCGTCGACCACCGGAATGGTTCTGTCTCGAATGGGTATTAGTGGTGCAACCTCCAAGGGTTCAGGTTCCATGTTGACTAAAGCTTCTTGGCCTTCACGCCTTTCCCTTCTCAAATGTCTGATGGTTTTTTCAATTTCTAGGTCGAGCGGTCGGAGTTCAAAGCTTTTGGTTCGTTTCATGTAGTTTCTGAGAACCCGAAACACAGAAAAAAAACAACAACAATAAGTAAAAAGAAATTAGATACAAGTAAAGGTTTCTAACCTCAAAACTAATATTGAAAGATAAATAAGTCCCCGACAACAGCGCCAAGAACTTGACCGGTGCGTAATCACACGCGTATAACGCAAGCACATTTATCGTTCAAGTAGTATAAAAAGTATCGATCCCACGATGACTTAATACCTAATCTATTAATTTTATGAGGTCAAATGATTACTAGTATCTAACAGGTTGTTTGATTGATTTGAAATGGTGATGATTCTAAATTTAAATACAAGTAAATAAAAGTGCACGAAAGTAGGTTTTAAGAAAATTCAATATTAAGAAACTATCTAGGGTTGTAAATCTTTCTAATATCTTTTAAAAGATGAAGCGGTTATTTCATGTTTGTGTAATAAATCGGTTTACTAACCTGGAACACTAAATTATGCAAAACCCTATGTCGATGGTCAGATGAAAATACCGAGTATAACCCAATTGAACCATATGTCTATGTCAACCAAATTTCCTGGATTCATTAAGTTTAAGTTCCAATTATGGCTACCCCCGCCCGACAGGTATATGTTTATCCTGTAAGGAAATCTATTAAAGGGTTATATATCCTCAATGAAGATCGTGGGCTATTAAGTCTAAGGCTGAAACCTAAAATTCATTTGTCAAGTTTATTTTAGATTTACCAGATCAATCTTATTAGTGGCCAATTAACAAGACGCATTAAGCTTAAGACTTAATAAGTAAACCTTTAAATTACCCAAACTATAAAATAACCCCTTATAAACCGGTGATATTAGAAGTCATCACAACCCCAGATAACTAACTTAGTTATGACACATAACTAGGGCGAGTAAAAACTTAAAAATAAAAGACATAAATTAAAATGCTGAAAAGTAAATGGGGTAAAATAAATACTGAAAAGTAAAATTACAATAAAATAAAATGTTAAGGTAAAAGGATCTACTTTTACTATTACTAATTTAGATATCTCCTTTAATATAATATATTAACTTATGATGATATTATCAACCAGCCATATAGGCGGTAACCTTATTAAGTCAAATTAAGTTCAACCAGCCATAAAAGGCGGAATCAAAATAAACCTGGCTTTGCACGTCGCGACACGCTACGTGTCAACTTCTGGTTCGTCGGCTTCAGATTCTTATCTGCCACGTGGCATTATGTATAAGGTGACACGTGGCAAGGCGGCTGGCAACTCAATGATTATGCTGACGTGGCGATGATGTGGCGATGGCGATTGTCGGCACCGTAGGATGATGACATGTGGCACGACGCATTTTAGCAGATAAGCTGTGATTGTGACACGTGGCACAGCGCACGTTAGCAAAGTCAAACTTCTCAGATTATTACATGTGGACCCGACGCACGTCAGCATGGAGCGGCGCATGTTAGGCGTCGCGACGCGCAAAGTTATGAAAATGCCATTTTGTCCGTTTTTCACTATTTTGGCCCCAAATCACCTCCAGAGAGTCCTGAAACTTTATTTATCTACAAAATAACACAAAACACATCAAAATATTCACAAAAACTATACAAAATATTAGGTCAAATGAGTGGGAAATAGTGATACATTTACCACTCATCAATAATCATTTACTCAAAGCTTACCTTAAAGCATATTTAAAGTGTTGGACTAATTTGGAGGATCTATTATTTATTCCTGTCACCAAGGCAATAAGAGCCTAAGAGGTAAGGGTATTTAAGAGAGTTCGCTCCACCCTCCCTCTGGTGAATTTTCAATGGAGGAATCCATTTGACAGTTATTCACTTAAACATGCTAAAATCCTCAATAATAATTTAAGTCTAAAATTTGCCTCCCATTGTAAAGTATAGACCTAA
This sequence comes from Zanthoxylum bungeanum, assembly GCA_019454045.1. NCBI lineage: Eukaryota > Viridiplantae > Streptophyta > Magnoliopsida > Sapindales > Rutaceae > Zanthoxylum > Zanthoxylum bungeanum. The sequence continues at coordinate 27,209 of SKCR01047425.1, forward strand.
AAGGCTTAAACCGTATTGGCAGGACTAGGCTTTACCAGACTGACCAATACCAATTTGTCCCTAAATGATTAAATCATACTATTGACAATGGTTTGACTTTTCTGAGTCATAAGACGCAGCGACCCTTAGGCATGGTCTTATAACTTAGTGGCAAAGATTGGGTGTCCACGAGGACTAACATAAGCTATGGCATGTTTGATTGCCCAACCCAATGATCAAGGAATTATGATTTATATCATAAATTGGTTGGGAACCTACCTAATTATCGTATTTTATAATGACCGGCCCTAGTCGGAGTTATGAAATGATGATAATGGGATCCTTGACCACAAGAAATCCATCATATTGGGGTTGATGCGATTTGCTTAAAATTTTAAAATAATTGAGTGTGAGCAACTTCATAATATTAAAAGCCCATGTTATTATGAAACATTAATGAAAACATGTTCCTAATTTTAACATTCTCTCTTAACAGGTGGGTTAAAATATTTAACAAACATTCAAATGGCAAACAGAATATCACTTCGTTCCATCATTGATGAGCATAAGCTCAAATATGACAACTACAATGACTGGTTTAGAAACCTTAAAATTAGCTTACGACAAGAAAAGATTTTCTATGTTCTTGAAAGACCATTTCCCCTAAACCCGCAGAAGATGCTGACCAAAATACATTTGATGCTCGAAAGAAACACGTCGATGATGATGAGCAAGCAGTTTGTATAATGCTTGGCTCTATGTCGGACGAACTTCAGAAAGCTCACGAAGATATGGATGCTCAAACCATCATCTTTCACTTGAAGGAGTTGTATGCAACTTCCGTTCATACCGTGAGATTCCAAGTGTCATGTGTCTTATTCCAAACAAGGTATTAGGAAGGATCTGTTAGTGGACATATGCTTAATATGATTGGCCACATTAAAAAATTGGCCAACCTCGGGTTCATCATGGATCATGAGATAGGTCACGATCTAATTCTCCAGTCCTTACCAACAGACTTCTCTAACTTTATTATGTTGTTTCATCTGTCTGATAAAGAAGCTACTTTAGCAGAATTGCATAATCTGATAAAGCAAGCAGATAAGGACTTGAAACCGGAGCTTAAAACCTCTGTCATGCATACGGGTACAGACTTGAAGCCACGAGGCCCAAAGAAAAATAAGGGCAAGGCCAAGGCTCCAGATCACCTAAAGCCCAATGGTAATGTGGAGAAGAAAAAGGGAAATGTGAAATGTTTCTTTTGTGGAAAGAATGGTCATTGGAAGAAAGACTGCAGATCCTTGAAAGCCAATGAAGCTAGGGAAGCCCAAGAGGCCAAGTAGCCCAATACTTCAGGTATGTTGTATATGATTGAACTATATTCTCAAAACTCTGAACCTTCTACTTGGGTGATTGACACCGGTTGTGGGACTCACTTGTGTAACAATATGCAGGGCCTGAGAAACAATAGGAGACTCCGTCATGGGGAGGTTGACTTACGCATGGGTAATGGAGCAAAACTGGCTGCATTGTGCCTGGGGACTTATTCATTAGTTTTGCCGAATGGTTTAGTTTTAGACTTAGAAGATTGTGTTTATGTATCTTCTCTAGTAAAGAACATCATTTCAATTTATTATTTATGTAATAAAGGCTTTTCATGCCTAATAAGTTGTAATGAATATTCTATTTATTTCAATGAAATAAAATATGGAGATTGTATTTTGAATAATAGTATATATGTCTTACAAACTAACAAAGAATGTTCAACCTATAATATATACAACGTTAACTCGAATAATCTCAATGAATCACTTCTATGGCACAGTCGCTTAGGTCATATCAATGAAACCAGATTAACTAAGCTACATAAGGATTGGTATTTCAGACCCTTCAAATATGAACCTTATGGAACTTGTGAGTCTTGTTTACTTGGTAAAATGACCAAATTACCCTTCAAAGGTAAATGACAACGTGCAACGGAGACATTAGAACTCATACACTCTGATGTATATGGACCAATGTCAGTCACCGCTAGAGGTGGATTCTCCTACTTCATTACCTTTATCGATGATCACTCGCGATATGGGTATGTGTACCTTATGCGGTACAAATCTGAAGCCTTTGAGAAATTCAAAGCTGAAGTAGAAAACCAGCTTAATAAAAGAATTAAGTCACTAAGGTCTGACCAATGTGGTGAATACTTAAGCGACGAATTTCAAGATTACTTGAGAGAAAATGGCATTGTTTCCCAGTGGACTCCTCCGGGAACTCCACAGCATAATGGGGTCTCCGAAAGAAGAAATCGGACATTATTAGATATGGTCCGATCAATGATGCCAGACATGGATCTACCTCTTTCATTTTGGGGTCTTGCTTTAGAAACTGCAACACTACTACTAAACCAAGTTCCTTCCAAGACTGTTAGTCAAACACCATATGAGTTATAGTCTGGGAAACGTCCTAGTCTTAGTTATCTAAGAGTTTGGGGATGTGACGCATATGTTAAGTTCACACAAACTAACAAATTGGATGATAGGGTAATTAAATGTAAGTTTGTAGGATATAACTTGAACTCAAGAGCATACGTGTTCTACGTCCCAAATGAACAAAGAACATTTATCTCATGAAATGTTAAATTTCTAGAGAATGAATTCCTTCTCAAGAAATGTAGTGGGAGTAGACTTGACCTCGATGAGGTACGAGAAGAACAAACTAACATAGAACTAAGCCTCAGGCCCCTCAAAATGGCAGGGATGGAACAACCACAAGGTTATGCACTTAGAAAGTCTGGTAGGGAAAGATATGAGCCTGAAAGATATGGTTTCCATATTGATGAGGAACATGATCAGGTCATTGATAATGACGATCCCACCAGTTATGACGAAGCAATGCGTGACATTGATTCAGTCAAGTGGCTTGAGGCCATGAAATCTGAAATAGACTCTATGTATCAGAATCAAATCTGGGACTTGGTGGATGCACCTGAAGGGATAAAACCCATAGGCTGCAAGTGGATTTACAAGCGTAAAACTGATGCAGAAGGCAACATCCAAACTTATAAGGCTAGGTTGGTGGCGAAAGGTTATAGAAAAATCCAAGGAATTGACTATGACGAAACCTTCTCGCCTGTTGCAATGATAAAGTTCATTCGAATTTTACTGGCACTAGTTGCACACTTTGATTATGAGATTTGGCAGATAGATGTCAAAACAGCTTTCCTTAATGGGAACCTCGTAGAGGAAGTCTATATGACAAAACCTGAGGGGTTTGCATCTAAAAGATGATCATAATAAAGTATGCAAGCTTAAACGATCCATTTATGGACTCAAGCAAGCCTCCAGAAGTTGGAATATACAATTTGATGAGACAATCAAAGAATTTGACTTCATCAAAAATGTAGACGAGCCTTGTGTTTACAGGAAAAGTAGTGGGAGTGCTGTTGTATTTCTTGTATTATATGTTGATGACATATTAATCATCGGGAATGATATTCCCATGATGCAAGCCACCAAGCAATGGTTATCTAAGAATTTCTCCATGAAAGATTTGAGAGAAGCAGCCTACATCCTTGACATTAAGATCTACCGTAATAGATCTAAGAGGTTGTTAGGACTTTCTCAATCTACGTACATAGATTAAGTTTTGAAAAGATTCAAAATGAAAGATTCCAAAAGAGGTAATTTACCTACTTGTCATGGGATCAAATTATCTAAGGAGCAATGTCCACATACTCCTTTAGATGGAGAGCGTATGAGTAGGATCCATTATGCTTCAGCAATAGGATTGATCATGTACGCCATATTATGTACAAGACCTGATGTCTCTTATGCTCTTAGCATAACAAGCAGGTATCAGGCAAATCCTGGTGAGCAACACTGGGCAGCTGTCAAAACAATCCTCAAGTATCTGAGAAGAACTAAGGATATGTTTTTGACATACGAAGATTGTTCTGAGATGAAAGTTATTGGTTACTGTGATGTGAGCTTTCAGACCGATATGGATGACAGCAAATCACAAACAGAATATCTGTTTACTTTGAATGGCGATGCTATCAGTTGGAAAAGCTCAAAGCAGTCAACTACGGCGGACTCCACCACTGAAGTCGAGTATATTGCAGCATCTGAGGCAGCTAAAGAAGCAGTATGGATAAATAAGTTCATCACAGAGCTGGAATCGCTTCCCGCGATAAAGAATGGTGTCACGATGTACTGTGACAACACGGGCTCCATTGCTCAATCAAATGAACCAAGGTCCCACCAAAAATCCAAGCATGTACTCAGGCGATTTCATCTCATCAGGGAGATTGTTGAGAGAAAAGAAGTTATTATAGAGAAAATACCCACAGAAGATAATCTTGCAGATTCTCTGACTAAAGAGCTGACTTAACAAAAGCATAATAGGCACACCCGAGAGTATGGTGTCCAGATTCATACTAGTTGGTTATAGTGCAAGTGTGAGATTGTTAGGGATATGCCCTATACCCAACTTGTGGATGGGCTATATGTACATGTATTTGTAATATTTTCATTAATTAATAAAATGGCAATCTTTATTATACGTGTCTTACATAACTTATATGAATCAAAGCCCTTGGAGTAATAAGATGATGTCTTACACGCCATATAAGAATCATTACTCTCAAACGTTCCTAGTCATAGTTGAGACTAACATGATGATAGGCTACTAGCGGAGATTTGTCTGCTTGGTGTATCACATGGATGCATGAGTTGCTCGTGTTCATCGAACTGACCGCCGAAAGTTTTCACATGAAGTGTTTATCCCATGTGTCTGTGAGAACTTTCATGTATCGATTGTATGACTAGTCCTTAGACTTGAGGTCTTTACAATCTTATGTGTGGATCAAATAACTTTGACATTCTCCTTCCCCGGTTCAAAAGATCCGGTCATAACTGTATGATTGGGTCATTTGTTAAAACACATGAAGTTTGTAAAGATACAACAGAGAATCGCCACTCTCACGGATAATATTTTCTTATAAGAGTAGTATTCCAGTTCGCGGGCTGATATGTGTGATCAGTGCTTGAGACTGTGGCCGCATCGGAAGAATGATGTGAAATTATTGGGTTAGCACGATTCATGACACTATCAACATCATATCTTTGATTATATGGGTAGACATTTTTCATACCCTAGGTCAAACAGTGGGGATACAGTGAGGCGAGAGACCGTATCATATGTAAATAGCATACAGAATGGGTATATATATATATTTCCTTCTCATTTGGGGGTCTTGGCATGTTGCTAGATGTCAACCTTGGTCATTGAAATCAAACGACCATCTGATCGGAGGATAATTTATGTTCGATTAAATTATCACGATTCATTTCATGTCCAACTTGAGGGGAACCCAAAAGGTCACACATAGGGATGGCAATTTCCGGATCCGGCTCCGGATCCGCAAGTTCTTGAATGGACCCGAGTCCGGTAATAGACCCGGCAAAACGCTTCCGGGTCCGGACCCGGGTATACCCGGATCCGGACCGGTGATCCGCAACTGTTTTTTTTTTCGTTTTTTAAAGTTTATTATTTTAAAAATGTTTTTTGCATATTAGCATGTATCTTGTCATGCTGCTTTCAATTTTTATTTCTGAAATGTTCAGTTCTTCAAGGCAATTTCCAGTTGTCATTGATCTTATTAGCATAATAAACTGTGTTGTCCAGGAAATCGAAGACGTGGATACAGATGAACATTAATCTTACATTATCAACCTAAATCTGGCATATGAATAACCAATGTGCGACTGAAACAGAAAATATAGAGGTGACCGACTTGATGAAATACATTTCTTAATTTGTTTATTTTAATTTTTTTTTACCGGGTCCCGGGTACCCGGGTCCGGAAACACACGGACCCGGTAACTTGCGGGTCTGTGTAATACAGACCCGGATCAGTAAATTTTTTTTTCGGATCCGGGTCTACCCGGACCCGGGTTGTCCGGGTCTGTTTGTCATGCCTAGTCACACACAACAAAGTCGAAATCAATGGTTAACAGTGCACAGTACAAATTTAACAGCATATATGATTGTTGTAGGAATTGTTCATAAATGGTTCAATGTGTTTAATTATTGAACAGATCATTTATGAGGTTCCATAGTGGCTTATGGATTGGTGAATGACGATAGGGGCACTTTGGGAATTGGAATAAATAAATAATTAATTAATTAAATGTGAATAGTAAAAAAAATTTATTTGTTCTTTGTTTTGAATTCCAATTCGGCTCAAAATCTTATTATGGTTTTATAATCTCATTAAACCACTAAATTAAGATCCAATGGCTAAGATTAAATTAGCATTTATCCCACATCGGATTCTTAATTAATTTTATTGTCTTTGGAGCACCTATATAAACCCAAAGAATTCTTCACAAATTTTTGCACCAAATCTTTCATATATTGGGTTTATATAAGTGAGCAACTCTAAAGTTTAAGAGCAGGCCACTGATTTTGAGGATCCTTAAGTTTAATTGACTAGAGGAATCTCGAGTTAAAAGTTTTGAGGTATTTGCCTAGGCTAGCACCAAGGGTAAAATACCCGTGCACTCAAGGCGTAGTCTTGCCGTTGAGTTTTGGCTTTGGTGTGTGCACCTTTGGAGGCCACACACTTGGGTGGCTCTTTGGAACCTGGAAGAGCTTGCTGAGTTCGAGAAAAACTTGTAGATTGGAGGGAGGACTGAAGGAGTCTTCGGTTCAAGTAAGTATTTTTCTTTCTTTATTTTAATTAGAGTTCTTATGATAGTTAACATGTTTAGGTTTATGTTCTTTGCATGTTTTATGAGTTTTTATACTTAGAATATATAGTAACATGCATAGGCTTGTAGAATAATCAAAATAAATGGGTCTTGGGCAAAGAGATATCAGCATCAAAATTTGATTTATTTAATTTTCCGCTGCACACTCGCGGCCGCTTCCCAACATAGGCAACCAGCCTTTATGTTTCAAACCCGTGATGTGGACAGACATTCAACATCTTTTTAAAACTCGCATAATATTTGTACAGTGTTTCCCCTGACTCTTGTGTGAAAGTTGTGATTCTTAAATTAAATGAGTTTGTCATGTGAGGGGGAAAGAATTTTTTCAGAAATTGTTCTTGCAAATCATCTCATGTTCTAATGGATCCCAGCCTAAGGTTTTGCAGCCAATTTTTTGCTTTATCCTTTAAAGAAAAGGGAAAAACTTAAGTCGAGTTATATTCATACTGTAATTTTGATATGTGCATGTATTACATACCTCTTTGAATTCCCGCAAGTGCTGATAATGATTTTCTGATTCAAGACCGTGGAATGTGGGTAAAAGTTGGATGATACCTGGTTTGAAATTGAAACATGATGCATCTGGGGGAAAATAATACAAGATGGCGATCATGTCCTAGTAGGATTCATGAATTGTCTGAGTGTCCTTGGATGATTAGGATTGCCATGCTGAGACTCGTTTTCTTCTTGATCAACTGGATTTTGAATTCGGCCTGGTGGATTTTCATTTCGATTATCGGCCATTTTGACTGATGATGAATGTGATGGAAACTCTCTATTTAATCTTCCTCTAAATGATCGAGACCAATGTATCATGCAACCTACAAAACTTACAAAAAGAAAATAATAAAAATAAATAAATGGGAAAAAATAAAATGACAAAAGAAAAGAAAAACACAGAAAGAAAATACAAATGACAAAAAATTAAAAATAAAAAGAAATAAAAATATTATTATATCTACTAAATTATATTCCCCGGCAACGGCGCCAAAAACTTGATACGCTTGTGGGAACACAGCAACTGGGCGACGCATGCTGTCCCGGGCTCGCGGCCCGGTTGGGAGTACGGAGTAGCCCGCGGGGGACTAAACCGGAGAATAATGGAGTCGCCACCCGGTGTGAACCGGGACAAAGATTTAAGGCCGCACTCACCCCTCGCAAGGGAAGACCTCAAACCGTTGGGTTCGGAATGGTCCCTTACTTATGCCACTTGTAATAAAATGATTTGTGCAATAATCTAACCAAGCCTAAGCAACATATTTCCAATGATAATTTACTCCTAAGTTCGCATGCATAGGTACAAAGCTCATGTCTAAGTTTACATATAACACATTTTCGTATTTGCATACAACCTATTTGCATACAATCTATGTCCAAATTCATGCATAAAAATAAATCGACATACGGAAAGCATACAATTTCACATTGGTAGATACAGAAGCGCAAACGAATAACATTCATACAAGCATGTATATTAAGGAAAGACAATTAAGCGCATAATGGAAACAGATAACTAAAGAGGTAATACAAATGCATAAGGTAAAAAGAGACAACTATATGCTAAAATAAACATGTCGTGATGTGATGAAAAGGACTCAGTTCAGTGGGTGCGCATTCGTGTAGCGTTCGTACACGCGTTCGAATGGTAAACAAAAGGTTCTCGTTCGTGTGGCATTTGATAACGCGTTCGAACGGGACCAGACCTGATGAAACAAATGCATGCACGTTCGAGTAGCATTCGTAGACGCGTTCGAACGGTAAACAGAAGGTTTGCATTCGAGTAGCGTTCGTAAACGCGTTCGAACGGAAATGAAGCAGAATGCTCAAGTTCGTATGGCGTTCGGAAACGCGTTCGAACGGGGTTACAACAGTGACCCCCAAAATGCAGTAAACAACATGACACATACGTGAACGGATGAATAGTTGACACCTAATCAATAATAATGGGCTAAAAGGCGCGGCAAAGCATCGTGGTAAATGATTTTAACCTCTTAAAATAGAGGACTTTTAATCGCACTTACTAAGCTCATGCGCAAACAACACAATACATGTAAAAAGGTGAAGACAATGATATCGGACTTCATGTATCTGATTGAACATATCTCACATCCAATCGAATATACATCATCCAGCGCGGCAAAACATCGTGGTAAAGGATTTTAACCTCTCAAAATAGAGGACCTTTAATCGCACTTACTAAGCCCATGCGCTCGATCACATCATTACGCAAACGAATAACATGTAGAAATTAAATAACGAATAATAAACACATCAAAACGACATAAAATGAAATATGCGCCGTTTACTCGAGTGGTACGTGGAGTTGTATCCTGAGTACAGATCATACTACCATCCATTCGGAATCGGCTATGAAATTTATGTCCGGGTTTCCATCCTATATACCACAAGAGGCAACACATTTTTCATTCATTCAAACGCCACAACATGCATCCACAAGTGACTCTCATGCGAAGAAAACAAATAAAACAATTAAAAGACGAATATAAACTAATGAGAAATGTGCCCTCAGGTCTAACCTTTTATGTCGACTTTCGGAAGTACCGTACACATTTGTCGGAAGGGTGGATGCTCCGCAACTCCTCCGGTTCACTAGTTCAACGTTTCCTTTCGCTGCTTCGCTGTTCGGGCTGCTGTTTTCCCTCAGTTTCGCTGCTGTTTTGCTGCTGTATTTACTCACTATTTTTGGGGTGTATTTTTCGGTAATTTCAGGGTATATGGACTGCTGTTTATGCGGTTTTTTTGGGTGCTGTTTTGAGTGTGATTTCGATGGTGATTGGGGGCTGTTTTGAGTGTGATTTTGGTGGTGATTAGGGGCTGTGAGTTGTGAGTTCGTAGAAATGGCAAAAGGCTATGGCCGTGCGTGGTCAAGGGTTTATGTGTCTCGGCTGTGTGTTTGATTTGTGAGGGTTGTGAGTGTGAGTTCAGTTGTGTCAATGAGCTTGGGTCTTTTTTGTGTGAATGAACTAGGAGCTTCAAGGGTTGGAATTGGGTTCTTTTTATAGGCAAATGGGGTAGGGCTAAATCTTGCTTGACAAGGAAAGAGATTTGGCATTTAAAGGGGATTTGATTTAGTGTCAAACAAGGAAAACAAAAGATTGAAGGGGGGACAAGATTTGGTTAATTAGGAAGTTAATATATTTAATTTGTTTAGATTAGACATAATATTTGTTTAGTTTGGTATAAAATAATCTTGATTGATTTTAATTAGGCATGATTTTATTTGATATTTATTTTAAGTTGGTATGTGATTTTTAGATTTTATTTAATTCCTCATGTGTTAAATATGTGTTTTATTAATTGGATGTGTTTTATGGGCTTTGGTGGGCTAATTGGGCTTAGGTGTGAGGCTAACAGCAAAACCAGAAATACCGACGTCGTTCGAACGCCGATTCGAACGCTACACGAACGCCCGCAATCTGTCTGACGTTCGAACGAAGTAACGAACGCAGCACGAACGAAAACAGTGAACTCGTGAAATGAATCTGATGACATGCCTATTCTGAATTTCCCCTTCCGACGTCCGTTTCCCGCGACTTTCGTGACATAAAAGGTAGTTGTAGGCATTGTATTTTCATGTGAAACCCGATGAGGAGTCTTATTTGGAGACAACTACCTTTTAAGTCGCGGAATTCGCGGGAAACGGACGTCGGAAGGGAATAGTCAAGAATTGACGGTTTTGTCGGATTTAGTTCACGTGTTTAGCTTCGGGTTCGCTGTTGGATCTCCGTTTTAAAACTTAACCTTAGCCCAAGCCCATTAAATCACATCCAAAGAAATAATTAATATATGTCACAAACCAATAATAATTAAACATTTAAAATATATGTCACAAATTAAATTTAAATTAAATATAAGTAAATTAAAACCAATTAAATTCACAAGTTAAAATTAATTAACTCACAAATGTAAACTAAATTGAAATTAAATAACTAATTAAATTAAGTGTTAAATCTAAAAATCACAAACCAATTAAATTAATTAAATTAATTCCAAATCAAATTAAATAAAACAAATTAAAATCAAATACCAAAATTAAATAATTTACTTCCAATTGAAATTAAATCATTCCAAAATTAAAGATATCAATCACCTAACTTAAAATATTATATGCCTAATCAACACAAACTAAATATACTACATTCCTAATTAGCCTAAATTTGTCCCCCAATCAAATATATATTTTCCTTTTGTGACACTAATTAGATATTACAAATCCCTATCCATGCAAACCCTAATTGATAACTATAAAACACACACTAAACCAACACCCTAAAAGGACTCAACCGACGGCATTACAAAAAAAATATATACAAAAAATAAACCCTAAAGCTTCATTGTCTCCTCTCTCTGAAACCTCTCTCTCCCTCTCGGCAACAAAAAAAAACCCAATAAACAAGAAATCAGCCACACGTCCTCAAAGCCACAATCACTCCCCACTCACAGGCCCCACGTTGAAGCCACAAATATTCACCAAAGCCACCTGCCCCGTTTCCATCAACAGCTCTCCCTTTTGACTCCATTCAGCGCATCAACAAAACACAATAACCCTTCTTCACGTAAGCCCTCCACTCACAGACACTCAACGCCTAAAGACCCCTCACACAGCCCCTGACCTTCACACAAATCCTCCTCAACAAATTCGGCACAGCCCTTGTCCACCACAAATTCGGCACTGTCTTGACCCCATCTTACCGTAGAAACAAGCCCCTAAACCGACACAAAACCAGTGAACAAATCACCGAGTAAACTGCCTCAAACTGCCTCCAAATCACCGAAGTAATAACCCCTGAAAACAGTGAGTAAACTGCTCCAAAAAGTGACCAAAAACTGCTCCCGAAACCCTTCCAAAACAGCAGCCCTTTACCCCCAAAAAAACGCATAAAACAGCCCCCAAACAGTGAACAAACACACCTGAACAGTAACCAGAAAACTGCAAGGAAATAGCAGCAAAACGGAGTGAAAACAGCGGGGAAAACAGTGGAACAACAAGTTAAGACGCTAAACAAGTGAACCAGAAAAGTTGCGGAGTGATAGCCCTTCCGACGGTTGTAAACGCGAGTCCGGAAAACGACTTAAAAGGTTAGACCTGATGGTACCTTTCACACTTTTTTTTTATTTGATTTTTATTGACTCTTTTAATTGTGTTTTAATCATTTATTGAATATTGCTTGCATGTGATGTGTGTTGTGGCCATTGATTAAAACGGAAAAACGTCGTCTCTCGTGGTATATAGGATGGAAACCCAGACGTAAATTCCGTAGCCGATTCCGAATGGACGGTAGTGCGGTCTGTACTTGGGATACAACTCCACGTACCACTTGAGTAAATGGCGTATATTTCGCTTTATGTTATTTTGATTATTCGCACTTTATTATTCCGTCTTTTAATTTCCGCATGTTATTTATTTATGTTATGATGCGATCGAGCGCATGGGCTTAGTGAGTTAGTCCAAAGGTCCCCTCTTTGAGAGACGAAGAGCCTAAAAGGCCACCTTTGTGACACTACTTCGCCGCGCCGGACGAAGTGTGTTTGGGTTGAATGTACGTTCAATCGGGCATACGAAGTCCTACACTTTTATTGTCTTTGTTTCATGTATTGTGATGTGACGCGCATGGGCTTAGTATGTTGGTCTAAAGGTCCTCTCTTTGAGAGACAAAGAGCCCCGAAAGGCCACCTTTACGGCAGTACTTCGCCGCGCCCCCCTTTATTTTGTTGTTTAGTATGACGTCTTCTTACATGACCATGCATCATATCACATTGCGCATGGGCTTAGTATGTTGGTCTAAAGGTCCTCTCTTTGAGAGACAAAGAGCCTAAAAGACCACTTTTACGGCAGTACTTCGCCGCGCCTATTTTATTTAGTCATTCGCTTCATAATGTCTTTTTGAAAATTCATGCATCATATTGCATTGCGCATGGGCTTATCAAGTGAGATCAAGGGTCCTCCACTTTGAGGGATGAAAATGCTTAAAAGCTACCTTTGCTACAATGATTTGCCGCGCCCCTTAATCTGTTGTTATGTACGAGAAGTCATATATTCATATGTTCATGTATGTGTCATGTTGTTTACTGCATTTTGGAGGTCACTGCTGTAACCCGTTCAAACGCGTTCCGAAACGCCGCACGAACGCATGTTTTCTGTCTGGTCCCGTTCGAACGCATTATCAAACGCTATACGGACGCGAACCTTCTGTTTACCGTTCGAACGCGTTTACGAACGCTACACGAACGCTAATACACTGAATTGAGTCATTTTCATCATATGTGCGTCTGTGTCTATATCTATCTTCTTTTGCACCACGTCATAGCATGCTCACTTTAATGCCTAATTGTATCCCTAAGCGTCTTTTTGCATTATGTACTTAGTTGACCCTTTTATTTATGCATGGACATGTAATGGCTATTTGTTTATGATATGTCTATGAAATCACATGTTCGCCATCATTTGATTCGCTTTTATGTGTGCTTGTGTGGTTAGTATGCGCTTGCGTTTCCATGAATACAACATGCCAATGAAATTGTCTGTTTGTTGATTTAATGTACTTCTAAGCATGCAATCTTATATGTGAAATACATGTATATTTATGCGCATATTTTATTTTATAAATGTGAATTTAGAAGCATGATACCCTTAGAAATAAGTGTTACTTCAGCTTGTTTAAATTATTATATAAATCTTTTCATTACAAGTGACATGAGTAAGGGACCATTCCGAACCCAATGGTTTGAGGTCTTCCCTTGCGAGGGGTGAGTGCGGCCTTAAATCTCATTTTCCCGGTTCACACCGGGTGGCGACTCCATTATTCTCCGGTTTAGTCCCCCGTGGCTACTCCGTACTCCCGACTAGGCCCTGAGCCTAGGACAGCATGCGTCGCCCAGATTTCCTGTGTTCCCACAGTAGTGCCTCTAAATGAGACTCATCATAGGGACTTATATGCAAAAATGCAGTGCCTACAACGCTCAAAAAATGGTTCTTTACTCTCCAAGTATAAGAGTGTCGAAGAAATAAAATAACCCGGTAAGTCCGGGGTCGATCCACAAGGAATATATTTAGTATGATAAAGTAATAATCA
>SKCR01047426.1:0-45686 GCA_019454045.1 Zanthoxylum bungeanum
ACATATTGAGTTTGTCTAATAAACCCAATCATTTCCCTTAGCCAGTATCATTCATATTTTGTAGAACCTAAGTTATACACCAATATGACTCAGATGCGATATCAATATTGTGCTATAGCTATTAATTGTCCATTTTTAGAGATCAAATCCAAAATACTATGAAGACAATCATAAGCACAATACTAATATCGAAACTTCAAATCCATAAGGTCACTTTGCAACTTCATAAGTCAATACTTCATGAGTTACAACTAATTCCACTTATACAGTAGAATCATTGGTGACATTCCCACTGCATCTTTTTTGACTCTTTTATGACGTAGACCATCTAACATCATAATTAGACTCAAAATTAATCTGACCGTAATGGTTGCAGACTATATTCTCCATGAATAAGAAATTCGTTCTTAATATCTCAAAGATAACAAAGAACATGTTTCAAGACACATCCTATGGTCCATAGCATATCAAAATAGTTCGTAACAATTACGATTAAATTGATATATATGATTGCACATAATATAGTATTCATTATGCCATCATCCTATGATGCATAAGATTGACTAGTCATTCTAATCAATTTCTTTTTGAAAAAGGAATCATCTTTTACGAAAGATGAATAATATATACAAGAGACACACTAACTATAAAACAGATAGTCTTTATGCATTTTATTAGATCACATCCAATGCACGGCTAATGAGAGTATCTCACAAGTCTCTTATTTTTATATCATATATAAAACTTTATATCGAATATAATAGAGACTACTCTCACTGCTTTCACGGAGAAAAGAAGACTTAGATAAACCTTTTATCTCACAAATATCTATTTATTACATTAACAATGATAATGTCGTTAGGATATATAACACTAGAATGAAATTTGTACGCTCCAACTAACTTTCTAACTATGTGTTTCTCCATGCTTTGATAAAATCAAACAATCTAACTATTATCAAAATTAGAGAACATAGATTTCTGGAAAGCTCATCCAAGTCTACAATAGGCTCTATAAGATGGTATATCAAACTGTGATCTTAGCAGAATACTAACTTCAGGGCCATTCCAGAACGAACTCTTCAAACATTAACCAATAGATCTTTAATTTTTCAATTAGTGGGACTCGAGATAAGTTTCCTCAGAATCTACAATAGATTACCAAGTGTAATTTTTCTCAATATCATACTATAAAGGTCAAACCTTTAATATGTTCATGTAACGATCGGTGGTTTTCTAATGTATATGACTATACTGTTACGAAAATGAACGAAGACACATAGAGTAAATTATATTGAGACATAAGCATACTCGTGAGATGACTTTGGGAAGGATCGGTTAATCCCTCGAAGTCCCGGGACGAGACTGTACGATGTTCCCCTTTAGGCAGCCCATGGTATTTGTGGCGTAATGTTTTCGTATGAACTCTGATTTTCATGAATTTTATATCGTTGGAAATCTGAGACCGAGACCTACAACTTCCGCGTTGAATATTTCCCAAAATTCGGACCAGAACCGGGTCAAAAATACAAGTCAAAATCTGAATGAATAGTAATTTCGGACCCAAGTGCAAAAATCTCAAAACTTTCTCCAAACTTCCACACTCTTCTCAAAATTTCCAAAATATCATACACCCCCCACTATAAATATAACACACTATTCAAAAATGCAAAATTTGGAAGAAATAAGAAAGGAAAGAAAAGAAGAACTGAGAGGAAGAAAATAGGGAGAAGAGAAAGAAGAGAAAATAGAGAAAGAAGAAGAATAAGAAAGGAGAAGGAGAAGCAAGAAGAAGAAGAAGAAGAGCATCCATTGGGGGCTTAGGGAATAAGGAAATAAAAAAGGAAGAAGGTAATGAAACTAAACCCAATTTCAAGTTATGAGATTTTAGCAAATTGTTGATATGGTAGTTATAGTAGCATGTTTGGTGTTGCATATTAGTGGTTAATTAGTTAAGAAATGGGTTTTGTGGTGAGTTGTTTTAAGTTTGAAAAGTTTAAAGAATTTATTGGAAATGATAATTGGTGAATAATTGAGTAAATGATGATGATAAAATGGTGGTTTAAGATGTGTGAAATTGATATAAATTGATGGATTGTGTGCTGGAAATGTTATGGAAACTTTGGGAAAGAAATTGGGCAAGAATCGCAGGAAGAAAGAGGAAATGCAGAACCTTTGTAAACAGGTGCGCGTCGCGACGCAAGAAGAAACTTGTGTCGTGACGCGTGAAGAAAAACATAGATTTATTCTGCAATGTACGTATCGCAATGCGAGGTTTTATTTTCTTTCTAAATTTTTTTTAAACCATTCCATGTACACCCTAGTATGTTAGAGACCACCCTTAGGGTCTTGTATCATTTTAAGAATACACGGTACACCGATATAAGAATATTATGCTCCAAATATTAAGTAAAAGCTTGAGTGGGAAAATTTAGGTTAATATGGAATTGTTTACCCAACCCATTTTCTAATCAAGTTGTCGATTCTAGGGTCACCGCAAGAATCGGAAATTTTCCTCGACAAAGCAAAATAGCTTCAGCCAGATTCCTAAACTGTGAGTGGGCATTTTTCCTTAAAACTGATTTTTATTTCGTTATCATTATTTCAAACTTATATTTTCACGTTTTAGGGCGTTAGAAGAATTTATTTACAGTTATTTGATACAAGTTATATTTGAGAAAGAAACTGTTTTCCAGAAAATATTTTATTCAGTTTTGAGATTCAAAGTATGAGCTTTTATGATTTTCGGGGCATAAGTAAAAACTCACCCCAATATGTAACATGAGATACAGTTGGAATTGAGGGATACAGAAGACATGTGCACATGTAGAGCCAGGATGACGGCATAGGTTCGTGTACCTGGAATCTAGTTCAGAGCTTGGGTGGTAGCATAAATCCGCACCCCTAGTTCTAGTTTGTGGCTATGCTCAGTTGAGTCGTTTTCCTGAACGTAGACCATCAGTTTCAGAGATGCCTAGTTGAGTTATTTTCCTGGGCTTAGAGCACAACGTCCAGTTGAGTCATTTTCTTTGACGTAGAGCAGCACTAGTTTCAGAGACCCAGTTGAGTATTCCCGGACATGTCCAGTTGAGTCACTTTCCTGGGCGTAGAGTATCAGAGATATTTTTCAGAAACTTTCAGATAAATGTTTTCAGATAAAAGAATAGTATGGTTTTCAAGAAATTTTTCAGAATTAGAGTTTTTCTCATAAAAGATGTTTTGGAAACTAGATTTTGAAACTAAAATTTTTTATAATAGTTTTCAGTTTTGTCCACTCACTTAGATCGTATAACGATCTATCCCCCACCCCAGTCTTTGTATCTTGCAGGATTCTCGGAGGACAAGCTCAGTAGGACGGATACTGATGCAGTCACCAGGGTTGGAGTCCACCAGTCTTGGTCAGATAGAGTACCAGTCTAGAGTCAGAGTAAAAGTAAAAGTCATATATTAGTTTCTGATTATGGGAATAGTCATTGTAAAGAAAAAGCATATTATATTTTGTATATAGTTATTGTATTTGAGTTGCATGTGAGTTATTGAGCATGGGCCTCGGTCCCATATATGAAATAAAGTTAGAGAAAGAGTATCAGTATTAGATAGCAATTATCATAGTCAGAGGCTTAGGGGATTATAGCGGTCTATCCCCTGCCGGTAGCATCTCCTAGATTGGGGATGTTACAGTTCACTTTGCTTTTGCTGCGCAAATCATTTGCACACTTTTTGAACGATTCATATTAAAAGCTTAATCAAGTTCAAAACTTGATCGTAGTAAGCTATTAACAATCTTAACTCTATGATTCAATGCTAACTTTTGAAATCGATATCAAATATCGCTCCCACTATAAGTTATAGGATAATTTTCTTAGATAAGAAAACAACAGAACCATTAAGTATCAAATACTTTGTAAAATATTTTGACATCCTATGGAAATTATATGGAAGATATCTTAGGGTTAATTCATCTTATTAATTATGTAGTTCCATTTATAGTTTATCAACACATTTGACTTCAATAAGTCAAGTCTTTTCTACAATGGTCAACATCCAATGTTACACACCAAGTAATAAAATAATTTTATTAATCGGGATCATAGAAAAGATATTCTATCAAATATAATATAATATTCTATTAATTAAAATAAAAGATAAACTTTTACTTGTAACTCCGAGGGCAAGCATTTTCAATTAGATAATCATTATACAAAAGAAATATTCAAATCTCAAACTTTTCAAGATTCAAATTTTCTACCTATACATATCAAATACGTAACTATAAAAAATAATGGAACCTTAATTAAAATGATGAATTAGTTTTACTGGAGCATATCCCCAAGAGTATTGATACTAATTCAGTAACACTCAATATCAAACGAATCAAATCATATAAGATTTGATTCCTCCCACTAACTAATTCCATCACGATGGAATCATAGAAGAATAATATTGAGTAAGAATCATATTCATTAAATAATCTTAAAACTAATTGCCATAAATTCATATGTTTGATCGTATCAAAGATCTTTGAACAATTCAAAGACTCACTATGAATTTTAAAGATACAATTTTCAAAACTTCAGATAGAATGTCTTTGAACTAGTCAAAATATTCTATCCGCATTTCATCAGAAACATGTAACTAATGCTTAAGTGACAAAAACTCATAAAGCATTGTTTTAAGTTATTAACAAAACTAAATTTTTTTTCTTAATGTTTATCCCTTCATCAATGACACTACATCGTATTAAAATATGTAACAATTGTTTATAAAGAACATATAATTATCCAATAGTCACAAGTTCTGATATTATATATCAAAACAATCATTAAACAATATTTCAAATAACTGGACGGGAGATCTGGTATCCAATACCTATAGTTGTAATATTATGAGAATCGATATTCTCTACACACAAATATACACATTTCCTTTCTTTAGCTATATGATTTGCGTTCAACTATTCATAACAATTGCAAATAATTGATTAGCAAACTGTGTCAAACACATTACCTCTAAAGGCCACTAAAGTCAAGAAATGTCATTATCAGATAAACAAATACCTAATGGGGTTTTCTTAATGCCAGTAAAGAATCTCGAGACATGAACCAATTCATGTCAATTTTTACTGCACAAGAAACTATTCTCTCTAGACCATTATATCCTAAAACATATATCTTTTTAGATTACCTATCGTGACTTAGTAACTAAGTCACTAACCATCTTGAATTTCGAAGAAAATTGAAACAATAGTTCCAAATGGTTTAGACTAATCTAATTATATCTGTGTTTATTGATAACTAGAACCTATTCTAAAAATGCAACCATAAGTCAGGTCAGAAAACATATATAAATAATATACATGCAGTGGATTAGAAGTTTAATTATATACACACAATAGAATAAAGGAAACATAAGTAGAAATTTAGATATATTATACACTGCCTTAGTCATAAATTTTTAACCCAGCAGTGCCTCCCACTACTTTACGTAATATTTATATTGAATTCCATAGTGAGAAGTGGACCATATGAATATATTTCGAATCACAACTTTGGCACGTTCTCGCCTACGTATATTCACAGGTAGACAACTCATTGTCAATCGCACTCAATGTGACTCCTGATTTTGGTCCCGACCATTTCTCATTGTGACAGCTTTGGCACGTTCACAGGAGGTGTATCAAGTCTTCACTTATCAGTGACAAACCCAAGTTACCGATGTAGTCCTGACAGTTTTAGCACATTCAGGATTTCCACTTTCACTTGAATTTGCCTCTTATCATATAAGTTCTACCGATGCAAATGAACTATCATAAGCCATAACTGCACAGTTTTGGCACGACACATCTACAACATCAAGAAAACTTTTGCATCCGTACTAACAAGACAAACCAAAAAATAAGTATTTCTAATACTAGTTACTTTAATGCCTTATTTAACAGGGATTTTCCTTAAAGTGTCAAACACCTTTATTTAATCAAATTAAATAACACATGCATGCATCAAGTAAAGATTATATTAAATGTCAAATTTAAGGGGCCTAATCATATTATGGGTTCAGGATCAGACCTGCTCTGATACCAATTTTATTGGTGTTTTTGGCGATATATTCGGGTAACGCAGCAGAATGCGGGAAAATCAAATTTTCTGATTTTTTTAATTTTTCTTGGATATTTAAAATAAACTATTTATTTTAATTACTCAATACTCAAAAGCAGAATTTTTTACCCAAAAAATTAAAATTTCAGTATATTACTGTGAAACCTTAAAACTTTACATTTTAGTCCTAAGTTGTTAAATACAAGTTAGGTGATTTCCAATCACAACCAAAATGATTTTTACATCACATATACATTAAATTAAAATTTCTGAAAAATTTTCATGATTTTTCCTTAATTGCTGAAAGCCCAAACCTTTTGCAATTTGATCATTTGGTCCTAAATTGTCAAATACAAGTTTAGGTGATTTCCAATCACTACCAAAATGATATGTACATCTTATACACATAAAAATATAAATCTTTTCCATAATTTATGTAATTGCGGTGAGCCCCCAATAGTTATTATTTTGATCATTTTGGTACTAATTTTGTCAAAACAAGCTTAGATGATTTCCAATCAACACCAAAATAATTGTATATCTTATATGCATCAAAATACAACATATATATATATATATATATATATATATATATGAAAGCCCTAATTTTGGTTTAGGTTAGAAATCCTAATTCTTCAATTAATCAAATTAACCAAAATTAAGACAATCCAATACTTTAATCAAATCTCTACGACACCAAACAAGTCTCACCACTTTGAAATAACTCAAGAATAATTCTAGGTCATCATTGAGTGGTCTAACAACTCTAGAATGGCAACCAAGTCATCAAATGACCAAAAGTGTGCTTATTAACAATTATTAAGAAAACTTTGTTTATATACATGCATACATCTTTCAATTTAGCTTCCAAACTTCATAACATAAAAATAAGAGAGTAGAAAAACTTATTAACATCATATGTTGTAGCCAATAACAAAAGAAATAATTTTCTTTCTAATGGAAAGTTGGAAATACTTATTAATTTCTAATATTTATCTATTTCCTTCTTGGCTTCTTCCTTTTTCCTTCTCAAGTCTCTTATGTTTTTTGTGTTTTTGAAAGCTTAGAATTATTAAGCAAATGAAAAATGAAACCCTTATATACTTAGGGTTATAAATTTCGAAAATGTTAAAAAGGAAAATATAATTTTTGTAATTTTTTAATCAATATTAAAAGAAGCCAAATCCAATTTTGCTACCTTTTCTTTCATATAATTACAAGTGTAACTAATTACACTTGGCTATATAAACCAAAATCATGATAAAGATAATTTGTATTTAATTATTCTAATTAATTAACAATTAGATAATTAGATAATTACTTAATACAAATATCTAAATATATGTATCATATTTACTTTAAATATTCCATAATATATATATTTGTGACATGTGTCAAATATTTTATTTAAAAAATTAATTAATGTGTATTTGATAAAATTATGTATTAAATCCAAATACACATTAACTAAGATATGGCCGAAAAAACCCTTAAGCATGTATCTTTTCGTTTAAAAAATGATTTTTAAATAATCAATATTATTTATAAATGTTTCCCTAGTGCTCTACGAGTATGTTTCATTAGTGAGACTTTATATTCAGGCATATCCGTCACGAAATCCAATTTCATGTCTATAATCTACCCACTCATAAATTATGACGACCACGGATAAACTCGCGTAACCATACAGGTCGAGGTCATCGCATACGTATAGTCCATTCGTCACATGTATCTGGATTATCCCAGACATATAGATAAAAAATTTCAAATATCTATAGGTATAATCCCGTCCACGTATCTATTAGCAATCTATTAAATAACACTTAGGACTTACTTCTACAGTATACCACGGGCCCATGAATTTAACAGATTGCTAATTCCAAATTGAATATCTATGCTCTGTACACAGAACTGACAGATCCTATCTTGATACACACAAGATATCCTGAGGATCAATCCATACTTAATAAACAGGAGGAGGTCTGATCTAAATAGATCGGGGACATGACTGCCGTCAGAGTGTGGAGGTTACCTCATACATCCACAGTGGTATCTCAAGTCAAAGGACCATTATGCTACTCAACCCGAGAATATTCCTATTAACGTTGGTGTACCATCTATTAGGAAATCTTCGGTGAGTCGTTCAGTGTTTATCAAATAAATACCCATACATCTATACGACTCTCCCGAGACTCATGATTCATTGGGATAAACCATCGGACCATATTCTGATATACGACGTGTATTAGCATAAATGGATTTTACTAACCGATCCGTGTTAGTAAATCTTGACCAGAAACTTTATTATAGAATATACAATTTATAATGATAGTACCCAATGTCAATTACAAACTACATTGTAACTGCGCACTATGTTGTAAATCTTGGAATCTTTGTCTAATATATACATATCACTAAATCATATTTACTTTCAATATAATCGTAATAAGATCGAATACGTATATAAAAATAAGAGGTGCTACCATAAATAAGTAATATTATAGAAAATGAATTATTCGTATTCATGAATCAGACATAAATTCGATCTGGATTGGCACTACGAGCACCAACCATAACAGTTCATTCTATGGTCATGCTCATCCTCTGGTCATGCTCCGCTTCTATAGAAACCCCAATCTCATCTTCAAAGTGGTCGGGTCGGTACCACCATCACTTCATCACAAAAAACCTCTTCAGGTAAAGCACCTCACTTGCATATATGGTCGGCCCCTTCAGGTAAAGCACCTCACTTGTACATATGGCCGGATTCATGACTCTTCTTCAATCTTTCTCATGCTCTTAGGTCTTTGGGCTACTCATACCATGTCGGCCTCGGGCATCTCACACCACCTTGGTCGGGTAGCACCACATCATGCTCTAATATTTTCTAGGGACCAACAACATATGTCATATAGTTCTCGGTACCAATGAGTTTGTGAGTTAGTATCGGGAACTTGATAAAACGATGGTGGTGCTCCCCTCGGATTAAAGAAGCCACCTCGGGCTGAATATATTCTACGTACATGCTGAAATCTTAGTGAGGAATAATCTATAAAGACCTGCAAAATAAAAAAAAATCCACGAGGGAAGCTCCCCTCACTGTGATATTAATAAGACAAAAGGGCCTCGGGGGAAAAAATTTTTACCCTGAGTTTTCACACACACGGCCACAAGGGAACACACCCTCCTCGCGCCAACAATAAAGTAAGGCCTCTAAGGAGATCTTCCAACCCCGAGCCTTATTAGCCTCACACGTTACAATCATCACGGTGGTCTTTTGAACTTACGGCTTATGCACCTCAAATGGGTGTGGAAAACACCATAAGGGCATTATCCCTCCCCATGATATGCTTACCCTGAGGTTACAATCATCACGGAGGTCCTCTAACAACACGTGCTATGGTTACCTCGTGCGCCAAGTGCCACACAGGCCTCAAGCCACACGTGTTATGGTTACCTCGTGCGCAAGCACATTGAAGGCCTCAAGCCATATATGCTATGATTACCCAGTGGCGCCAAATGCCACGCAAGTTTTGGGGCATTCTCTGCCTTATGCACCTCAAATGGGGATGTTAAACGCCATGTAGGCCCTTTTTCCATACAAGTTATAATCTTCTCGATGCTACAATTGTCACATATGTCCAACTTAACTGTGTTATGTAACTCGTAAGCCAACATCTCCATCATTTGAAAAGTATTTCTCTGACGGTGCTTCCTCGACATCTCTTCATTGCATAACTTAATAATCCGGCCACCATTCGGCAATTATAAATGATAGGTGTCCAGCCTGGTGATCACTGTCACTCTTATGTCGATGCTTCCCCACTTTATTGTTTTTATCTCTTGCCATCGTCTTATTGTATTGGCTATTTTTTGAATCGTATCCCCACAGACGGAGCCAACTATTGATGATTTTTTCATTCCAAGGGCAATATATGAAACTCACCCCAAGAACAAACGTCACCCAACTGTGAATTTATTTGATTAGTGGGAACCACACAAACTTACAGAAGAAAAACAATCACATACAATCAAGGTTTAACGTGATTCGGTGAAGAATAGCTTCAATCTACGTCAATGGGAGAAAGAAAATATAATTTATTTGCCTTGGGTGATGACTGACCCGAGATGATAAAGGAAGGTAAATAACATAAAACACGATCGAGTCATGACGAGCAACTGTAACACCCCGACCTATAGCCACCTTACCCAAAGGTGCATAGAGCCAGAACACTACCAAATTCTACTTTAACTTTACACTGCCTTGATATTTAAGCAAAAGCACTAACGATGCCAAATTGATAGTCACTCATAGAAGTCAAATGACTCTTACTTAATGCACATGTCAAAGTAAATGTAATGTATAGACCAAATTAACACACTAGATTCTCCCAAGACCTAACTGTCCCAGAGACTTATTACTCTAATGCCCTAAACTATAATTAAATAAAAAGACATGGTTCCTTGTCATATGAGCCACCATCATGGAACTGTCGCGTAACCACCAACCACTAGATCAACATATTCTTCCAACAGATGATCACATGCACCACATGACACAGTGAGCCTAAGCCCAGCAAGAAATTTTCATGCATGAATGAAATGACGTTCAATCCAAAAATGCAGCTCATTGAAAACTTTGATTTTAAAATAAACCTTTACTAATGGATAAAGCATTTATAGTTAAAGGGGCCCTCGGGTCTTGGTATACGCTACTACAGGGCAACCGGCCGAGATTTTGATGTTCTACTTTAGAACAGATTTAACCATTACCATTAATGGTTCCTTTACCACTAACGTTTACCAGTAATCTTTACCAAACGTTACCATAGGTGACCCTTTTCCAAATCATCACTTATGGTAACCCATTACCATTTATGGTTCCTTTACCAGTAACTCTACTAGTAACCTTTACCAAACATTACCATAGGTGACCCTTTACTGAATCATCACCTATGGTAACCCATTACCATTTATGGTTCCTTTACTAGTAACTTTTACCAGACGTTACCATAGGTGACCTTTTACCAAATCATCGCCAATGGTAACCTATTACCATTTATGGTTCTTTTACCAGTAACTTTTACCAGTAACCTTTACCAAATGTTACCATAGGTGACCCTTTTCCGAATCATCACCTATAACAACTTTTACCAGTAACCTTTACCAAACGTTACCATAGGTGACCCTTTACCAAATCATCACCAATGGTAACCCATTACCATTTATGGTTCCTTTACAAGTAACTTTTACCAAAAGTTACCATAGGTGACCCTTTACCGATCATCACATATGATAACCCATTACCATTTATAGTTCCTTTATCAGTAACCTTTACCAAACATTACCATATGTCACTTTTTACTTAGCATTTTCCTTTACCAAAACGTTACCATAGGTAACCCATTACAAAAATATTACCTACGGTAACCCATTACCATTTTCCTTTACCAAAACGGTACCACAGGTAATCCATTACAAAAATATTACCTATGGTAACCTATTACCATTTTCCATTACCAAATACCCCCTGTAGCAATTATACCAAGTCCGCATGAAATTCATTTCAAACCTTGACCAGTAAAAATTTAAAATCATGACACAATACATGTCATTACCCAAATAATTTATGCATTAAACATAATATGAGCGATGCGATGAACATAAACCATATGCACAATAACAAGAAATAATCAACATGCTTTTTATAATAAACATATATAATTATACCAAATCTACTCGACTCTAATCATCATTCAACAATCACGACAAACATATCACTCAATTCAATACATAAGTCCCGTGGTACAGTTGGAAAATTACTTACCTCTACGAGAATTTCACGCAGTGCGTATTTAGTTCGTTAACCTATTCATATAGGGGACGTTTTTCCTCACGCAGCGGAGACAGCTTAGGCACCCGAGATGGACCTTGAAATTTTTTTCTACTCTCCTCATCTTAATCCATAATTTCTCTGCCAAAAATTCAGATCCGAACAGCCACCAGCCTTGGACAAGCTCATGAACTAGTCACGCATCAAGCTGTTATGCGTGAATCAATTACCTTGGACCAGTTCTGTGACCGTTGGTCTCCCATGCATCTTTCATGCTACTTTTCATGCCCTGTTTAAAGCCCAATGCCATTGCTTTCAATATTCATTTTTTTTTTTTTGGCATGGTTCCAGTGCGCCTCTTTGTTGATCATCATCATGCCCTCCACATGCGCAACTCTGATCAACAAAATCCAGCCATGTCATAGTAAACAGGCCATGCAATTGAATGTTGTATATGGACAGAATAAGCACCCTGCACCCTTCATTCAATTCATTACAATTGATAATCGGATAAAATAAGGGCCTTTCATGCAAGTCACATGATCCCTTTAATTGATTTTGCCCAGTGCTCCACCGTTTGATCATTGAGCATGCATGATTATTATTTGACTTTGCTCATGTTTTTTATTTGCCTCTGTCAATCTCAACCCACAAGCAATATTTGACACGCACCCTTATTGGTACTGGTCGTGACAGGAGTCAGATCGTCGTTAGCCACCAAGGACGAAGACATTGTTTCACTGTTTTGGGTGGGCGTGTGACTGCTACTGCTTGATACAATTTCTTTATTTTAGGGATTCAAACTCACGCTCTCTTTTTATATTGGTAAATTTACGACTATTTATCATTTGACCCCCGGTATTTGACTTAATTATCAAATCGTTTGTCTCATATTTATAATATTCGTTAAGGTGTCCGGTATCGTTCCCAAACCAATTTAAGCCTTAATCTTCATAACTAATTCGTTCCAGCTTCGTTTTTAATGATTCCATATCATTATTTTTTTTTTTTAATGTTTGGAGACCTAGTTTATCTCTACCAGATAGTTGGTCGTGTGCTCAAAAATTCAATTATTTA
This sequence comes from Zanthoxylum bungeanum, assembly GCA_019454045.1. Lineage (NCBI taxonomy): Eukaryota > Viridiplantae > Streptophyta > Magnoliopsida > Sapindales > Rutaceae > Zanthoxylum > Zanthoxylum bungeanum. The sequence goes on from SKCR01047426.1 coordinate 13,005, forward strand.
TTTAAATCATTATGTGATTTTACAATTTTCAACCTAGCTTTCGTTTCTCCCTCCGTTTTCCAAGTTGTTGCTTCCAACTTCTAGTTTTTTTTTTTTTTCCAAAGAACTCTCATGAGTGCTATTTCTGTATTTCGAAGTTTCTTCACCTCTCTTGCTAGAATATGGACTTGTTTCTCTTTATAGTTCAAGTTCAGAGTCAATTCTAGAGGTTCATAATTTAGCACATGACTTGGGTCTCCAATGTATTTCCATAACATGATATGTAGAACACGTTGTGAACTACCGACCTAGACGGCAGCAATGTAAAACGGTATGCTCTATCGTGTGCCTTGTCAAGTCTTCAAATTGTTCTATCTACCACAGACTTAACTTTTCCCTTCTTTTTTTGACTACTTTAGTTTCTTGCATTATTTCTGGTATGATCATATGCTTTTGTAAATATTTTGCCTCCCCCACATCGTCACAATGTATAGGCGGCCTGTATCTCCTACCATATTTCTTCATCACATGGTTGGGTAATTACTAGCCCGAGCTACTTCCCTTAATATTGTCGGGTACAAAACTCACTTTCTCCCTCTATCGTTAGTTTGTTCTCAAATTACAAAACTTGTGAATATAATTCCAAAGAATCACCCATTTCTCAACTGGCTTCATCCTCTTTATATAGGCTCTAAGAACCACCATTGCAACCGATCTTAATGTCATTCTAAGCCACTTAATCATCATTGCTACCCTTGAGTCATTTCTTGTACCACTTTCTCAACTAATCCCACACGCCAGTTGTCCTGTCACTTGTACAGGCCTATGGCGGCTGCCTGCTAGCTATCTTGTCACTACATCGGCCTGTGGCAGCTGATAAGTCTAATGGCTTCATGTGGACCATTGATTTATCAACTTCATTACTAGTCTTTTGGATGCACCATTTTTCAAGTACTGCTTGAGCTACCCATACATCACCTCACCCAACCTTCTTGGGGCATACTCTTCATGAACCTCCTCGGGTTATAATTTATGAACCTCCTCGGTTCATACTCCTCTTCTAGGTTTTCCTCCCCCGGTCATGGTCCTCCTTCGGTCATGCTCCACCTATGGTCATGCTCCTCCTTTAGATTGGGATTTCTCTAGATTGATCATGCGCTTCCTCCGGTCATGCTTCTCCCCTAGAGCAACCCCAATCTTATCTTCAAAGTGGTTGGAGGAGAATAAACATAGGAGCAGCACGACCAGAAGAGAAGCATGACCTTATGCGGTTAATGAAGTATGATGTGATGAGGTTCTTGAAAAGTGTACCCTGATGAGGTTGGGTTATGTGATACACGAGAAGCTCAAGCAGCTACAATGTATAATGTAGTGTGCAGTTACAAGATAAGATAAGTGAGAAGGATCTAGGACACTACTTACGAGTATTATTGCAAGTAACGTATTTAAGCAACACAATCTTCTGAGGAAATTAGTACTACAGTATTTTTCCAAAAATTGAGTATCCATGACTAATACCGAATTTGCGTATTAAATATAAAGAATAGTTAAGAAACCTTGGCATTCGACGGAGTGCATATAACGTTACTTATTAATTAGAACACTAAAGAGTCTATATTAAATCAAGAGATGAACATAAAACACAAGAAAGCTAAGGGCATTAAACTTGATTGGTATTTGAGGAAATAGAAGAAGAATAATGAGATTAAGGAAATATGAGACGACATTAGATCAGTATGAGTCATACATAAGTCATGATAAGAAGGTTTCTAGATGATAAGTGTTATGGGAACTACAAACTGAGGACTAAACAATTTTAATAAAGAATAAGCATAATTCAGTAATTTGTATGTTTTGATGAAAGATTGCAAGGATTGAAAGGAAAATGGTGACCATTTTATGATTTGATAAGTTTCTTGAAGAACTCACACCTTTATATGGATAGAATACATTATACAAATTTAATTACCATACAAGACAAGGGATCAACAAGGGGACTACAAAAGATTTAATTTTTAGCTATCAGGTTCGAATAGAGTGTACCAGAAGAAGAGATTCCCAGGAATCATCATACTAAGCTCTTGAATAGCAAACTAGAAAGCAAGTAAAGGAAGATAAGAGTATCAGAGACCAGATGTCTTCAAACCAAGACGGGCCTAAGAAGTTCAACATCAGAAATGATTTGAGGATGAATCATATTTAAGGGGGAGAATTTATAACACCCGGGTAAGCCCGACTACTATTACATTATGAGAGGCATGTTATATGATAAAAATCATGTTCAAGCAAGTAGATGCTCATGAAATGAATTTTCAAACATTCGATAAATCCCTCGCAGTTCCGATACGGAATTCATTCCAAGATTAAATCTGGATAGCTTATGGTATTTGAGCTGTAATTTTTTATATGAACCCCGATTTTTATGAACTCTATATCGTTGAAAAACTAAGACCGAAACCTATAACTTTTGCGATGGATATTTTTACAAATTTGAATCATAAATAGGTCAAAAATTTAGATAAAAAATTTAGATGAATAGTATTTGAGGACCTATCTAGAAAACTCTCCAAAATTATGATTTTTCATCCATTAAATCATTTGATATTCAACCCCTACTATATAAAGGAAGCACTATTTATTAATCTTTAATTTTTGAGAAGAAGAAGAAACGTGAGAAGGGAGTGGAAGAAGATGAAGAAGGGAGAGTCAATTTCTTGCCAAAAATTAAAGAAGAGTCAATGCAAACCAACCCACAACAAGTTAAGAAAATGAATGGCAAGCTTAGAAGACTTATTTGGTGAATAAAATCAAGTAAAATAAGGTAAGGAAGACTTGACCCAAATTTGAAATATTAATGCTTTGATGATAAAGGAGTATTGTTGAGTTGGAGTGATGTTGTTTATATGGTTTTGGTGTTAAGAAAATTAGGATTTTGAAAAATCCACAAAGTATGAAACTCTAAAGAATGAGCAAATTGAGATTTTTGGAATTTGATATTGTGATTTTGATAAAAGGATAGAATTGTGATAATTTGAATGTGGATAGTTGATTTAAACTTGTATGAAGATGGTGTTGGTTTTATTATGGAGTATGTATTTGAAGAGTTGATGTTAGGCCCTGAAATTGGCATAGCCTTGCGACGCGTAAGAATCAGAGGCTCACTACCTCGAGCCTGATTGTGTGAGCATCACGACATTCAACATTCGACATTGGGACATGAAATAAACAGAGGCTCTGCCTTAGATCTAATTAGGTGGGCATCTCGACGTAGAACCCTTAGCGTCGCGACTCGAAACAGATCATGCTCTTTGCCTAGCTCTGCTTGCATAGGCATCGCGACGTGCCAGAGTTGGCATCATGACGCGATACAGAAATAGTTTCAGTCATTTTCATAATCATCTTAGGAAGTTAGAGGACACCCTAAGGGTCTCGTATCGACACATGTACACGCATTAGGGTGTTAGCCGAAATAATTTATAGATGTTTTATGATTTAGAAGGAGATTTTTTCAAAGCATGATTTTGGGATTTTTGGAGGCATGATGGAAAACCCCACCTCAGTTGTAACTTAGTACATATATGGAACTGACAGACTCAGAGAATGTATACGCACGTAGTTCAGGACTAGGAATGACAGATTCCCCTAGATCATACATTCAGGGCTAGGGGGACGGTGAGACGTAATGCCCCTAGCCCCATATTTTGTTAGGGTTGGTGCTCAGAGCGTCAATTTATTATGTATTTCCTTATAAGTACTTTTATAAACATTTTATTATAAATAAAATAAACAGTTTCTATAATATAACATCTCTTATTATATAGTAAAGACGTAATTGACCATAGAATAATTAGTTACGATACATTTGCAAAATCGTCGCAACTGTCATTGAGTTGCATCATAACAGTATCATTTCTTTAACAGTTTCTGGTCAAGATTTATAATACTTGGTCAGTAAGTAAACCCACTAAGACCGATACATGAGTCTTGGATTTCAATGGTTGATTCTCAATGAACCATGAGTCTAGGGGACTCGTATAAACATGTAGGTGTTTATATCGGATAAACACTGAATGACTGACCGAAGATTCTTAATGGATGTTACACATGTTGGACAATTATGACCCATAGCATCACTATTTGTACATAACATTGTGTTGTTGTACAAACTAACTATGTGACAAAGGAAATTGCTCTTTTATCATTTGTAATTAGAATACCAGGATATATAAATGATAAAAGTCCATATGATTAGTTTCGGATTGATAAGATATGAGACAGTATCAATCAATGAAGGTTTAATCATTAAAACATCCCTAGTCGGAGTATTATCGAGATTGGACATCGATAATGTGGAATAGACTAGTATTGCACTTGTGCGTGTTATGGGAGCATAACGACATAGTTCTCATATATTTTAGTATTGGATACTTATGCAAGTGTAATAGGAGGTTGTGTTTACCGATGGTACGGAAACAGCTTCTCTCTGGATAGACCCCGCGGAATTCCATTGGTAGTATGACTATGGGTCTATGGAAGTCCGAATCAAGGTAGGTGTATTTGGTCTTAACCTGAGACTTGCACCGCTAATACTTGCGACAATCAATATATTTTGGTTTTGGTCATCCAGGGCTTTAACCGGTTTTGTGTAGGCCTCTTCTAGGTATATTGAGAATCGTAGTGTATTGGGTGTGATGTCAAGATGGAAGTATCACTCCAGTCTGAGTGGAGATGATGATCACGTAGGATACGGAACTGGTACTCTTATATGCTGCAGCTATCGGGATATTATGACTAGGTCATGTTTATCCGATTATAGAGACTAGTTACCAGAGATCCGACATGTGCTTCGTAAGGGGCAGACACAATTCCAGCCCCAGGCCTAGCACGTGACATATGTGTTGGACAATTATGACCCATAGCGTCACTATTTGTACAGATCATGGTGTTGTTGTACAAATTAACTATGTGACAAAGGAAATTACACTATTATCATTTGTGATTAGATCATCTAGATGTATAAATGATGAGAGGTCCTTATGATTTGTTCCTGGATTGAGAATGATATGAGACAATATCAATCCACGAAGGATAAATCATTAAATATCCATAGTTAGAGTATTATCGAGATTGGACATCGATGAATACGTAAAAGACTAGTATTACACTTGTGCGCGTTGTGAGGGCACAACGACATAGTTATCATATATTTGGGTATAGGATACTCATGCAAGTGTAATAAGAGGTTTTGTTTTACCGATGGTACGGGAAACAGCTTCGCTCTGGATAGACCCCCTCGGAATTCCATTGGTAGTATGACTATGTGTCTATGGAAATCAGAAATCAGGGTAGGTGTATTTGGTCTCAACCTGAGACTTGCACCTCTAATACTTGCGACAATCAATATACTTTGGTTGCGGTCGTCCAGGGCTTTAACAGGTTCTGTGTACGCCTATGCTGGGTATATTGAGAATCGTAGTGTGTTGGGTGTGATGTCAAGATGGAAGTATCACTTCAGTCATATGGAGATGATGGTCACGCAGGATACGGTACTAGTACTCTTAAGTACTGCAGTCATCGGGATAAAATGACAAGGTCATGTTTATCCGATTATAGAGACTAGTTACCAGACATCTGACATGTGCTTCGTACGGGGCAGACACAATTCCAGCCCCAGGCCTAGCACGTGATCATCCGATACTGGACATAAATAAGCAATACTACGTATACTACGCTTGATATAGATCCTCTATTCCTGTAAGGATATTTCTGGAGAATTGTTTAGGCATGGCACTTTGCTAGAAGCCAAACTTGTCTTGTAAATCGGTAAAACGTAGTACTTGGTACTTACGTGTTCGGATAGTCCGACAACCGAATTTATGACTGGCGTAAACACACACATATAACGAAAGCGCACGTATCGTTCAAGTAGTATAAAAATATCGATCCCACGAGGACTTAATTCCTACAATTGTTATTAATTGTTCATACTATTTATTTACAAATAGCTAATTGAGGGAGAAGGGAATTGATTGCTTGCATGATTTGATTTGTAGATTTGCTAAATAAATAAATAAAAAGACAAAAGAAAATAATAAGGAAAATAAAAGACTCAAAGATTTAGGGTTGTGAATCTTTCTAATATTTTTAAAAAGATGAAGTGAATATTTTATGTTTGTGTAATAAATCAGTTTACTAACCTGGAACACGAATTTATGCGAAAGCATCTATCGATGGTCAGACACAAATACCCAGTTTAACCCAATTGAATCATATGTCTATGTCAATTAAATTACCCTGATTCATTAAGTTTAAGTTCCAATTTTGGCTACCCCCGCCCAACAGGTATATGTCTATCCTGTAAGGAAATCTATTAAAGGGTTATCTATCCTCAAGAAGATCGTGGGCTATTAAGTCTAAGGTTGAAATCTAAAATCCCTATGTCTAGTTCATTTTAGATTTACCACATCAATCTTATTGGTGATCAGACAACAAGAAGCATTAAGCTTAAGACTTAATAAGTAAACCTTTAAATTACTCAAATTATAAAATAACCTCTTATAAACCGGTGATATTAGATTTCATCACAACCTAGAAAACTAACTTAGTTATAACACATAGTTATGACAAGTAAAAAAGACATAAAAATTACTAAAAAGTAAATGCAGAAAAATAAATAAAATGCTAAGGTAAAAGGAATTAACTTCTATTATTTACTATTTAGATATCTCCCATAATATAATATATATACATGTGATAAATTTTACCAACCAGCCATATCGGCGGTAACCTGATTAAGTCAAATTAAGTTCAACCAGCCATTAAGGCGGTAATATTTGTTAATAAACCAGCCATAAAGGCGGAACAAAAATAAACCAGCCATAAAGGCGGAACAAAATTAAACCAACCGACCAGTATGGCGGTATCCTCATTAAGTCAGGTTTAACTAGATTAAATTGAATAACCAACCGACCAGTATGGCGATATCCTCATTTAGTCAGGTTTTAGATAGTTTATATATTATATTTTAATGGAGATTAATCTAAATAGCAATAGTAAAAGAATTACCTTTTTACCTTAGGAGAGAAAAGTTACCTCCTCATAGTAAAACGGTAAAAAGTAAAAATAAATTACTATTAAAAAAAATAGAATTATTATTTCTATTTCATAATGTAATTAAAATTAACTACAAAACTGAAATTAAAAGAAACTAAGAAGAACACACCCTATTTACATCAGAGGATTTCAAGAAAAAGGTACATATTTTAAACTAAAAATTCGAGCCGAATTTTATAGGCCCGAGTAAGAGGTGCGCGTCGGGCCGCGAAATCTTTGCGCGTCGCGACGCGCTGACGTGGTAGCGTCTTATTGGTTGCTTCAGATCTTATCTAACACGTGGCAGGGTGGCTGAAGAGATAAGGTGACACGTGGCAAGGCGGCTGGCTGATGTCGGCTCGTTGAATTTTTGACACGTGGCACACGGCGCACGTTAGTAGATCGCTTGTGATGATGACACGTGGCACGGCGCACGTTAGCAAAGTCAAACTTCTCAAACTCTGACTTATGGACCCGACGCACGTTAGCAAGGACTTGGCGTACGTTAGGCATCGCGACGCCAAGGGTTTGGGCATCGCGACGCGCCCAAAATTACGAAAATGCCATTTTTGCCAATTTTTACAGTTTTGCTCCAAATCACCTCTAGAATGTCCTGAAACTTTATTTATCTACAAAATAATACAAAACACATCAAAATATTCACAAAACTCAAGAAACTATACAAAATATTAAGTTAAATGAGTGGGAAATAGTGATACATTTACCACTCATCACACCCCCCAAACCTAACATTTTACTAGTCCTCGAGCAAAAAAAATAACATAATAAAATTTAACTAAGCCACTTTCGTAGGGATCACAGTTGCATTTAGCATATGCAACAAGCCTTTAAACCCCTAGGTGTCCCTAGTGGACGAGTTGTAGTCTCGTGAGGGTTTACAACAATGATACCCACAAATATTTTATAAAAGTAAAAAGGTAGTGAAACTAATGCACACAAAAGCAAAAAAACAAGAGAAAAGAGAATAAAGAAGTTAGTGACTAATCAGGTGAAACTTCTACTCCAAGTTACTAGATGTTTTGTTTCATTCTAAATTTTTGAATAAGTAAATTCTCCGATTATTTTTATCATTCTCCATATACACAGCTAACAAAATATTTAACAACTCATTTTTGCCCACAACAGTCATAAGTGCAGTTGATAAGAGAGTAATATTTTATAAAAGTAAAAAGGTAGTGAAACTAATGCACACAAAAGCAAAAAGACAAGAGAAAAGAGAATAAAGAAGTTAGTGACTAATCAGGTGAAACTTCTACTCCAAGTTACTAGATGTTTTGTTTCATTCTAAATTTTTGAATAAGTAAATTCTCCGATTATTTTTATCATTCTCCATATACACAGCTAACAAAATATTTAACAACTCATTTTTGCCCACAACAGTCATAAGTGCAGTTGATAAGAGAGTAATATTTTTGTCCTAAAGTTCTATCAGATTTCACACCTTTTTGTAGCAATGGAATAATTTTTCTGATTTTTCTAATTTTTCTTTGATTTTTTCTCTATTTTTTATTTATATACAATACATTCCGTCTATGTAGCGAGTGTTGGGTCGGTGGCTCCCAAACCAGTTGGCTTTAGGCCACAAGGTGTTAAGACACCTATACGGACTTAATTACTCAGACTTCAGATATATATATATTTTTTCTGTCATCTTTTTGATCCATGTAGCGAGCTTTGGGTCAGTGACTCCCAAACCAGTTGGTTTTAGGGCACTAGATGTTAAAACACCCTTACAGACTTAATAACTTGGATCTCATTTTGTTTTTATTCCATCACTTTTTGAGATGCTTCCTCCAAATGAACTAGAGCACTGGATATTACAAACTTTTCAATTTTAGCTCATGTCAGTATGTTACCATGTATGTTGATAATACCTGCCAACTGAGCATATGAGGATCCATTTTAGTCAATTTTATGGAGAATTCACAAATTAAATAATTCAAAAGGAAATAAAAAAAAAATTAACTTGTTCTGAAAAAATGGTTTAAGATACGTCTCAGGAGTGAAAACTCCTTACACAGCTATTTCTTACCAATTTTACCATGATTAGTCAAATAAAAATGCAAAATATTTTTGTAATTTTTGAAAATATTTTAAATTTTTTTTTTTGTATTTTTCGAAAAAAATTTGGACTAAAAATAAAAATAACACACAAACTAAAAAAAATGTAGATTTCCCATTGTAGATTCCCCAGAGGGAGGGTGGAGCGAGGCTCTCTTAAGTACCCAAGCCTCTTAGGCTCTTATCGCTTGGTGTCAGGAATAAACAACGAGTCCTCCAAATTAGTCTATCACAATGAGCTACGGGTGAATGATTATCTAAGTGCCTTCACAACTTTTCCTTATAGAAAGGTAGTGAGTGAAGGAAGACACAAACCATCACCTACTCCCTAAACAGTAGAAGAAGAGTTTAGAAGATAATACCTGGTTAGCTGAAATTCTACAAGAAATTAAAGGTTAAGATCCAGATTAATCCTACGCCTCTTACCACGATCATCCTCGGACCAATTTATCTTTGAAATGATAGGGTCAACTTGTGGTTCATAGGCTATGAGTTGGTCTGTTAGATCTGGAGCAGTTCTGGCAGTAAACAGTAGTTCTTTTAAAGGTTTTGACACGAACCCATTTCTCTGGGCATCATCAAGAATCACACAAAGAAAATCATAAAATCCATCAATGTTAAACAGCACAATTGGTTTCTGGTGTATGTTCAAGTTCGCCCAAGATTGTACTATAAAAATTTCCTCCAATGTGCCTAAGCCACCTGACAAAGCAATTAAAGCATCACCACGGTTAATCATTTCTACCAATCGTTCAGACATACCTGGCACAATAAGTTCCTCTCCATTTGATGGTTCAATAAGATTTTCCTCTGCCAAGGGTTTTGGGATGATTCCCAAAACATGACTGCCTCATTCCTGTACGGCCATTGAAACGATCCCCATTAGTCCAAGATTGCCTCCACCATATATTAAGTGTATATTCCTTGCATCTAAGACTCGACCCAATTCATGTGCTGCTTCTATGTATTATGGTTTAATACCAACACTACTACCGCAAAACACGCAGATGTTTTCAACTCGTCTTCTTAAAGTGGTTTCCATTTTTTTTTATGTTGGATGTCTTCAAAAGTGCAATGATGAGTTGAATTTATAAAACCTGAAAAGGGTGAGTAATAATAGCACTAGTATCTTCCAAAGCAAGCTTGTTAGCTAAACAACAAAAGAAATCATGAAAGGTTAAAAAGTCTGGATCCTGTCTACGAAAATAAAGATAATTACAACAGAAAAACGAATCAAAGCAATAATTAAGGCAAATGAATTGTGTACGCAATACGCCACTCGTTTGGTATAAATTCATTAGGATGCGTCTCAAGAATTAATTCTTTACTCAGCCATTGCTAATGAATTGGTTCTCATCTTTATGATTGCCAAACACCATTCCTTCTGTTTTAAAATGCTCCGTTTGTGCTTTTCCCTACAAAATAACACACAAAATTAACAATTCTACAACATGTATACACAAAATATGAAAACAAAAATTACAACATATTGCATGGGTTGCCTCCCTGCTAGCGCTAAATTTTTCGTCTTCAGCCAGACGTGACTGAAATCTATCTGTCAATGAGGTTTCAACGTCGTTTTGGATGTCCTATTAAAGACAATCCCGTGAGCGTTGCTTTTGAATGGTCTCTTCCAAAGGTAAAGGGGCAAAAAGAATTTTGACCCATTTAGTGCTTGTGCCACCTTTTTAATCTTTGTTGCTCCATTGATTCCTGAAAAGAAAGAAAGAAAATAGGGAGGTCTCGTATGGTGCTTGACTTGGAATGAGATTTCCATTCTGTCAAGCTTCTGGGTGATGTCTTTGATTTGTACTCCCCAAAACAGTGATGTTTCGCCTGAATTCACTGGATCTTCAATTTTGTCTGACAATTTCTCCTTCATTTCCTCTGTTTCTTGTTCCACATTTTCTTCAAATATGTATTTTAGGATTTCCGCATTCAGTTCTTCATCTGTCATCTGTGAAATACATGCTTCAAAATTGTCAACATGAGGATGAAAAGAAATGTCAGATTTTAGGTCTTCATCCTCTGATCTGGGTGGAATGGATGGTTCAGGAAGATCTTCTTCAAACATCGTTGCAAAGCATGCACCAAGATCTTCATTCTGAGGATGGAAAGTTTCATCATCCTTTGTTGGTGCAGTTTGTACAAAAATCTCAGATTCTTCATCCTCGTCAGATTCAGAATAATAAAAATCAAATTGAGACTTTTTTGGTGCAGGCTCCTGAACTGATACCTCTGATTCTTGATACTGCTCAGCCTTGTCCTCTGTTATGATGTCATGATGAATCTCAGGATATTGAAAGGCTTCTTCAGTTTTATTTGAATTTACTCTGTGAGATATGTGATTCAGGTTCTCTGTTAATTCTCTAACTTGATCTGTCATCCTCTGTATAGACGCCGCTTGACTCTGAATTTGTACATCAAATTGATCTTCTCGTTTCTCGATCCAATCTTTGAGCATGTCATTCAACTAATCTTTCTCTGATGGATCTGGTTCTTGATGAAGATCGTAGATGGATGGTGGATAAGATGGAAAATGTGATGATTCTTCGTACCTTGAATGATTCCAATAATTCTGCCACTCTGAAAGGTAAATACATTGATCGCTCGGGTGGTTACCATCACATATTACACATCTCCCTATTTCATTCTGTTGAGTAAATGTATAATTGCTTGGTTCTGGCATCCAGTGATAGTCATTGGGCTGGACAACATGCCTCAGAAAACTAGACTGTTGCTCTCAGATGTGGGGTGTATCTTTTTCTAGTAAAGCTCGTAATTTTTCAAAATGTTCCATTTTTTAATCACCTGAAAACAAAAGGAAGAAATAAAAATTACAGATAAAAATAAAGAAAATTAGATAAAAGTAAATTAGATAGCTTCAAAATTAATAACTAAAGAAAAATAAGTCCCAGCAACGGCGCCAAAAACTTGACCGGCGTAAACACACACGTATAACGCAAGCGCACATATCGTTCAAGTAGTATAAAAATATCGATCCCACGAGGACTTAATTCCTACTATTGTTATTAATTGTTGATACTATTTATTTACAAATAGCTAATTGAGGGAGAAGGGAATTGATTGCTTGCATGATTTGATTTGTAGATTTTCTAAATAAATAAATAAAAAGACAAAAGAAAATACTAAGGAAAATAAAAGACTCAAAGATCTAGGGTTGTGAATCTTTCTAATATTTTTAAAAAGATGAAGTGAATATTTTATGTTTGTGTAATAAATCAGTTTACTAACCTGGAACACGAATTTATGCGAAAACATCTGTCGATGGTCAGACACAAATACCCAGTTTAACCCAATTGAATCATATGTCTATGTCAATTAAATTACCCTGATTCATTAAGTTTAAGTTCTAATTTTGGCTACCCCCGCCCGACAGGTATATGTCTATCCTGTAAGGAAATCTATTAAAGGGTTATCTATCCTCAAGGAAGATCGTGGGCTATTAAGTCTAAGGTTGAAACCTAAAATCCCTATGTCTAGTTCATTTTAAATTTACCACATCAATCTTATTGGTGATCAAACAACAAGAAGCATTAAGCTTAAGACTTAATAAGTAAGCCTTTAAATTACTCAAATTATAAAATAACCTCTTATAAACCAGTGATATTAGATTTCATCACAACCTAGAAAACTAACTTAGTTATAACACATAGTTATGACAAGTAAAAAAGACATAAAAATTATGACAAGTAAAAAAGACATAAAAATTACTAAAAAGTAAATGCAGAAAAATAAATAAAATGATAAGGTAAAAGAAATTAACTTCTATTATTTACTATTTAGATATCTCCCATAATATAATATATATACATGTGATAAATTTTGCCAACCAGCCATATAGGCGGTAACCTGATTAAGTCAAATTAAGTTCTACCAGCCATTAAGGCGGTAATATTTGTTAATAAACCGGCCATAAAGGCGGAAGAAAAATAAACCAGCCATAAAGGCGGAACAAAAATAAACCAGCCATAAAGGCGGAACAAAAATAAACCAACCGACCAGTATGGCGGTATCCTCATTAAGTCAGGTTTAACCAGATTAAATTGAATAACCAACCGACCAGTATGGCGGTATCCTCATTTAGTCAGGTTTTAGATAGTTTATATATTATATTTTAAGGGAGATTAATCTAAATAGCAATAGTAAAAGAATTACATTTTTACCTTAGCAGGGAAAAGTTACCTCCTCATAGTAAAACGGTAAAAGTAAAAAAAAAATTAGAATTATTATTACTATTTCAGAATGTAATTAAAATTAACTACAAAACTGAAATTAAAAGAAACTAAGAAGAATACTCCCTATTTACATCAGAGGATTTCAAGAAAAAGGTACATTTGAAACTGAAAATTCGAGCCGAATTTATAGGCCCGAGTAAGAGGTGTGTGTAGGGCCGCGCAAGCTTGGCGCATCGTGACGCGCTGACGTGGCAGCGTCTTATTGGTTGCTTCAGATCTTATCTGACACGTGGCAGGGCGGCTAAAGAGATAAGGTGACACGTGGCAAGGCGGTTGGCTGATGTCGGCTCGTTGAATTTTTGACACGTGGCATGCGGCGCACGTTAGCAGATCGCTTGTGATGATGACAAACTTCTCAATCTCTGACTTGTGCACCCGGCACACATTAGGAAGGACTCAGCGCACGTTAGGCGTCGCGACGCCAAAGATTTGGGCATCGCGACGCAACCAAAATTACGAAATTGCCCTTTTTGCCAATTTTCACAGTTTTTCTCCAAATCACCTCCAGAATGTCCTGAAACTTTATTTATCTACAAAATAACACAAAACACATCAAAATATTCACAAAACTCAAGAAACTATACAAAATATTAAGTTAAATGAGTGGGAAATAGTGATACATTTACCACTCAACAATTTAATGCCAACATATCCGGGGATCTCATGGGTCGCTTCCCAATAATTCATCGATGACGTATGACTCGCACTCTAAATTAATCTGGGATTAATTTGAAGAGAGAAATTTAATCTGGGATTAATTACAGAGATATTTTATCTGGGATAAAATATCATTTAAAGAGAGATAACGATTAATTTGGAATTAATCGATAAATTAATATATTCGATATATTAAAAGAAACTGGATTTCGACGCGGAATTAAAATTAGATTTTAATTCGGGCTAACAAAATTAATTTAGAATTAATTCGTTAGCGACGTGAATAGTGACTTTGCTAGGCGTAATCATTTAATTGCATCGCAATGGATAATTCGTTAATTTGGAATTAGCGAACCCGAGCCCGAGATTATTTGCGAGTGCATTCGCATTTCGAATTCGAGTACGGCACGCAAGTCAAATCAAGCGTGAAATCGCTAGTCGCATCTAGTGTCACATCATTCGTCAATCAAGTGATGGATGTCTTTCACTTTGAGTGATTGACACCAATCAATATTCATGATTGATGGATTGATGAGTTGATGGAAGTTGGAAGGCATTTAATTGTTTTTGCCTTTGACTTTTTAAAATGAAAATGGTATATGTTTAATTTGTTTTTAAAAATCAAAAACATTACACATTTTCTACATCTCTCTCTCCTCTCTTTCTTCTTGCTCTCACACGCCCAAGGGACTAAAAACCTTCTGTTTTTCTGTTGAAACCGAGAGCCATAGGGAAGCAAGAGTGTTTGATTTTGTTGAAAAATCAAGAGAGCTAGCACCCATGAGCCGGGAATCGTTTGAAGAAGCTTGGAGCTTGATGGAAGACCTCAAAAGGCTAAAAATGGTGGACTGTTGTTGTGAACTGCCATGAGCAGTAAGGAGGTAGAAAGTTCATTTTGTTCGTGAAAGCGTCGCTCAACCGATCGATGTGAGTATTCTGCAACTTCGTTGATTTGTATTCGCACTTATTTCATGATTGTTTATGATCTTGGGACCTTAATAGAAACCAACAATGGTATCAGAGCAAGGTTGAGCATGAAAAAGTTTAGGGCTTAAAATTTGGGTTAAATTGATTTTGAGCATGTATAATGAAATTGGATGAATTAGTATGCTTAAATGTGTTTTAATTGATGATTGATTGGATCAATTTGATGAAATTGTGTTTGGAACAAATTTTCCCAAATTCTTTGTGTTGGCCGAATACAATGTGCCCTATTTTGTCTTGGAATTTTTTGATTTTTGATCATTGGATTACTTGAATCATTCGGGAATGTTGATTTAATATTGATTGTGGATTCAATTGGATTGAAATCGAAATCGATTTAAAATTCCATACTGTTGCCGAGACTTTGAGCATGTATATTGGGTTTGATTTTAATTAAATTGTGTTGGACATGATTTAATATTAATGAGCATGATTAATTGTACAAATTTGGTGTTTTGGAAATATTGATTTGGGTAATTAATAATGTTATACACTTTAGTTGAATTAAATGTGAAATTGGATTTTGTAATTTAATTAAATTGGGCCTATTTTGTAAATTGGGCTTTGAAAGTTGTTATTGGGCTTATTGGGCTTGGTTGTACCAAGTTGGGTTAAGGCAAACTGGATTGGATCCAATTGGATCCAAAACCGCTTCCATAAAGCCCAAATACGACAAATTGACCTTTAAAGTTTAATTGGGACTAATGGGCCAAAATTGATTTCTGGGCTTATGGGGTAACTCCCGGATTGGACTTTGGTTATTGGGTTCGACCCGAGTTGACCAAAAGTCCACGCCTCAAGAAATTAATTAAAAGCCCATTGGACTTTAATTAAATTAACGTTGGACGTTAATCGGGCTTTGAGACTCGTAACGATTAAATTTAGAATTTAAGTCGTAAAGGTTCGTTAATAAAGTGTAGTATTTAATTTGGAATTAAATAGTGAATTAGAATTAAATACAAATTGAATTGGATTTAATTATGTAGTTTAATTTAATTCAATAA
Source organism: Zanthoxylum bungeanum (assembly GCA_019454045.1). Taxonomy (NCBI): domain Eukaryota; kingdom Viridiplantae; phylum Streptophyta; class Magnoliopsida; order Sapindales; family Rutaceae; genus Zanthoxylum; species Zanthoxylum bungeanum. The sequence goes on from SKCR01047426.1 coordinate 29,062, forward strand.
TTCGTACTTTGAGTACTTATTCGCAAAACGAGTTTGACTCGAGCAAAATCAAATCGTTGTTTGAACATTGGATGATCACTAATTATCAGATTAATTAATTTGATTAGATTGATTGATAACATACTTGTGTAAATACATGGTTGCGATGCATGAATAATGTATATCGGATGGATATTAGATAGGTGGGACAATTTTAGAAATTGTTGTAATAAATTTGATTTATTAATTGGACCTGCGTGTCCAGCTTTATACCTCAATATTCTTTGTATTCTCTTCTCACCTATTCCCTTCAATGTAAATGAGGTTTCTTTAGAAGTGTAGTGTAACGGGTAGAAGTGATACATGTGCTAGCGGGAGAGATAAAGGGTGAGATTTGATCTAGGATCAATTGTGTAAAGTATCCATCTGCATATCATTATTATTTATTCATACGCGCTTTATTATGTGTTTAGAATGCATGTTTAAGGGTGTATGATGATGAGACCTTAACAAAGATAATAAATTGGTTGCCAATTTGCACTTGAAAAAGCCTCGCAAAATATTAAGCATTTTCCTTCCATTGAGTGATTCTCACTCAAGATCCGAGACTGGCATTGGCTTGTTGGCCAAAGTCAAGGCCTTTTTCTGTCGAGGATGTGTTTGAATCACGAAGGCTTTGTTCCATATTGGTGTCATGTCCAAGTTGTGGTTTGTTGGCCAAAGTCAAGACCACTTCTTGTCCATCGACATTGATTACGAAGCTTTCCATGGTCAATGGGTCGCACTTAACTGGGATCACTAAGTTTGTTGTGCCAAAGCCAAGGCTTAGTTGACTCAGAGGAAAAAGGTTAGGTAATACATTAGATGTATTAGCATATATAAGATATATGTTTCGGACATGGATGTTCCCCTACCGGATCTAGGAATTGGATTGGATCCAATTGATCTTAGAGATCTACCTAGTTAATTATCATACAATTTGTTGGCCAAAGTCAAGATTGTGTGATATTTAACGGGATCCTAGCCCACTAGGAAACACGGTTTCCCGAGTACTTGACAGAGGGTTAGAGGCTCGCCGAAAAATAGTGGGAGGCAAGAATTGAATTTGCAATATTCGTTTAATTACTTGCCATACGCGCTCAAACAAATATCATTCGTCAAATAAATTAAATGTTAGTTGGACTAATATTTAAACGTTGTTTTAATTACCAGTTGGACTATATTCAAACTATTCATTTATAGTTGATTTTATAATTGGATTATAGTAATCAATATAATTGATTTAATCTATTAAATTATAGTTGATTAAATAGTTGGACTATTGTAATCATTATAATAAATAGTACATAAATCGTTGATTAAATAATTGGACTATTAAAATCAAGATATAATTGAAAGATTGACATTTAAAACATAATCCTAGGGAAAATGTATTTAAATGGTTTAATTTTCAAATTGGGAATAAATTTCAGGATGGTCCTGGAAAAATAATAAGTTACTTTATTTGATAAAATAACATATTATGCCTAAGCCCGGAGTTAAGCAAATAGTCGAGCATAATCTTTGGAAGATTTATGTGATGATAACTTTAGTGCTTAATCCATTAAGCTTGTCACAGCAGACTCCTTAATTTCTGAGTCAGAACTAAGGATTAGATCCTTAAATTATGATAATGAAATTGAAGGATCTTCATAAATCTATCTTTAGATTTTAGAAGTACTAAATTGCAATAGTAAACTCTTGGAGAGTTAATGACTATTCTCAATGAGATAAAGTCAAAGTTTGCAATGAGGCAAGTAGCACAAGGCGCACCTTACTTCGATATTCTAGAAGGCCAAGGCTTGGCCAAAGGCTTCTGGAATGTTGAAAATGGCAAAGGCAATATCATTATAGTCTTCTGGGAAGATAAAGGACATATCCCAAAATGTCTGCCTAATATTGTGGCAAACAGGATCGCGGAAGCGTGACTGCCGTTTGGACAAAGCAGACATGAAGGAATTGAAGACGAGCAAGGCTATGACTTCAAATATGTTTGTCATATTATGTTCACAACTAGTATTAAAATTGGATTTTAGATACTTAGTGTGATATAAATATATATTGATGTTCAGAATCTGTTTTGAACAGGATACTGACTTCAATTGAGATTTAATCTGCGGATTGGAAACAGGACGAAAGTCGCTGTTTTAACCATAGATACCTAAGTTTAGGAACTACCCTCGGGTGTGTACCTAAATTCGAAATCTGTTATAATGTAACTAGTTTGACTAGATACATTATCTCTATATCAGTGTTTGACCTGTTGCGGGTGAACCTTTATATTCTAGAACACTAAAGTGTTTCGTTATATAGATGATATTGAGATAACACATTAGATGTGAATAACAGAATTTATATTTTGAATATAATAAATCTCAAATATATAACATGACAAACAAATAGCTCAAACTGATTTGATCATATGAAACTTTTGTGGCATTGTTGTCTGGGACGCAATTTAAACAAGACTCGTATATCCACACTTTTGAAGAGTAGGTGCTCGGACTAATTTGATTCTATTCAAATAAAGTCTACGAATCTAGTTTATTGGGCAAAGTGCCTAAAACACCTTTACTTGGTAAAAGTGCAAATGCCACATATCTGTTAGCCCTAGTTCATAGTGAAGCAAGTGGGCCCATGTCTAGCTAGGCTAGATGTGGATATGAATATTTTATGACCTTTATGGATGTGGCATCACGTTATGGTTATGTGTTTCTTTCGAAACAAAAATCGAAAACTTTTTCAGTTTCGACACGAAATAGAAAAACAGATCGGCTATAATATTAAACGTCAAGGTAAGACCTACTTACTGCTTAAGACAACAAGGCCTCGGGGGAAAAATTTTACCCTGAGTTTTCCCACACACGGCCACAAGGGAACACACCCTCCTCGCGCCAACAATAAAGTAAGGCCTCTAAGGAGATCTTCCAACCCCGAGCCTTATTAGCCTCACACGTTACAATCATCACGGTGGTCTTTTGAACTTACGGCTTATGCACCTCAAATGGGTGTGGAAAACACCATAAGGGCATTATCCCTCCCCATGATATGCTTACCCTGAGGTTACAATCATCACAGAGGTCCTCTAACAACACGTGCTATGGTTACCTCGTGCGCCAAGTGCCACGCAGGCCTCAAGCCACACGTGTTATGGTTACCTCGTGCGCAAGCACATTGAAGGCCTCAAGCCATATATTCTATGATTACCCAGTGGCGCCAAATGCCACGCAAGTTTTGGGGCATTCTCTGCCTTATGCACCTCAAATGGGGATGTTAAACGCCATGTAGGCCTTTTTGCCATACAAGTTATAATCTTCTCGATGCTACAATTGTCACATATGTCCAACTTAACTATGTTATGTAACTCGTAAGCCAACATCTCCATCATTTGAAAAGTATTTCTCTGACGGTGCTTCCTCGACATCTCTTCATTGCATAACTTAATAATCCGGGCACCATTCAGCAATTATAAATGATAGGTGTCCAGCCTGGTGATCACTGTCACTCTTATGTCGATGCTTCCCCAACTTTATTGTTTTTATCTCTTGCCATCGTCTTATTGTATTGGCTATTTTTTGAATCGTATCCCCACAGACGGAGCCAACTATTGATGATTTTTTCATTCCAAGGACAATATATGAAACTCACCCCAAGAACAAACGTCACCAAACTGTGAATTTATTTGATTAGTGGGAACCACACAACTTACAGAAGAAAAACAATCACATACAATCAAGGTTTAACGTGATTCGGTGAAGAATAGCTTCAATCTACGTCCATGGGAGAAAGAAAATATAATTTATTTGCCTTGGGTGATGACTGACCCGAGATGATAAAGGAAGGTAAAAAACATAAAACACGATCGAGTCATGACGAGCAACTGTAACACCCCGACCTATAGCCACCTTACCCAAAGGTGTATAGAGCCAGAACACTACCAAATTCTACTTTAACTTTACACTGCCTTGATATTTAAGCAAAAGCACTAACGATGCCAAATTGATAGTCACTCATAGAAGTCAAATGACTCTTACTTAATGCACATGTCAAAGTAAATGTAATGTATAGACCAAATTAACACACTAGATTCTCCCAAGACCTAACTGTCCCAGAGACTTATTACTCTAATGCCCTAAACTATAATTAAATAAAAAGACATGGTTCCTTGTCATATGAGCCACCATCATGGATCTGTCGCGTAACCACCAACCACTAGATCAACATATTCTTCCAACAGATGATCACATGCACCACATGACACAGTGAGCCTAAGCCCAGCAAGAAATTTTCATGCATGAAAGAAATGACGTTCAATCTAAAAATGCAGCTCGTTGAAAACTTTGATTTTAAAATAAACCTTCACTAATGGATAAAGCTTTTATAGTTAAAGGGGCCCTCGGGTCTTGGTATACGCTACTACAGGGCAACCGGCCGAGATTTTGATGTTCTACTTTAGAACATATTTAACCATTACCATTAATGGTTCCTTTACCACTAACGTTTACCAGTAATCTTTACCAAACGTTACCATAGGTGACCCTTTTCCAAATCATCACTTATGGTAACCCATTACCATTTATGGTTCCTTTACCAGTAACTCTACTAGTAACCTTTACCAAACATTACCATAGGTGACCCTTTACTGAATCATCACCTATGGTAACCCATTACCATTTATGGTTCCTTTACTAGTAACTTTTACCAGACGTTACCATAGGTGACCTTTTACCAAATCATCGCCAATGGTAACCTATTACCATTTATGGTTCTTTTACCAGTAACTTTTACCAGTAACCTTTACCAAATGTTACCATAGGTGACCCTTTTCCGAATCATCACCTATAACAACTTTTACCAGTAACCTTTACCAAACGTTACCATAGGTGACCCTTTACCAAATCATCACCAATGGTAACCCATTACCATTTATGGTTCCTTTACAAGTAACTTTTACCAAAAGTTACCATAGGTGACCCTTTACCGAATCATCACATATGATAACCCATTACCATTTATAGTTCCTTTATCAGTAACCTTTACCAAACATTACCATATGTCACTTTTTACTTAGCATTTTCCTTTACCAAACGTTACCATAGGTAACCCATTACAAAAATATTACCTACGGTAACCCATTACCATTTTCCTTTACCAAAACGGTACCACAGGTAATCCATTACCAAAATATTACCTATGGTAACCTATTACCATTTTCCATTACCAAATACCCCCTGTAGCAATTATACCAAGTCCGCATGAAATTCATTTCAAACCTTGACCAGTAAAAATTTAAAATCATGACACAATACATGTCATTACCCAAATAATTTATGCATTAAACATAATATGAGCGATGCGATGAACATAAACCATATGCACAATAACAAGAAATAATCAACATGCTTTTTATAATAAACATATATAATTATACCAAATCTACTCGACTCCAATCATCATTCAACAATCACGACAAACATATCACTCAATTCAATACATAAGTCCCGTGGTACAGTTGGAAAATTACTTACCTCTACGAGAATTTCACGCAGTGCGTATTTAGTTCGTTAACCTATTCATATAGGGGACGTTTTTCCTCACGCAGCGGAGACAGCTTAGGCACCCGAGATCGACCTTGAAATTTTTTTCTACTCTCCTCATCTTAATCCATAATTTCTCTGCCAAAAATTCAGATCCGAACAGCCACCAGCCTTGGACAAGCTCATGAACTAGTCACGCATCAAGCTGTTATGCGTGAATCAATTACCTTGGACCAGTTCTGTGACCGTTGGTCTCCCATGCATCTTTCATGCTACTTTTCATGCCCTGTTTAAAGCCCAATGCCATTGCTTTCAATATTCATTTTTTTTTTTTTTGGCATGGTTCCAGTGCGCCTCTTTGTTGATCATCATCATGCCCTCCACATGCGCAACTCTGATCAACAAAATCCAGCCATGTCATAGTAAACAGGCCATGCAATTGAATGTTGTATATGGACAGAATAAGCACCCTGCACCCTTCATTCAATTCATTACAATTGATAATCGGATAAAATAAGGGCCTTTCATGCAAGTCACATGATCCTTTTAATTGATTTTGCCCAGTGCTCCACCGTTTGATCATTGAGCATGCATGATTATTATTTGACTTTGCTCATGTTTTTTATTTGCCTCTGTCAATCTCAACCCACAAGCAATATTTGACACGCACCCTTATTGGTACTGGTCGTGACAGGAGTCAGATCGTCGTTAGCCACCAAGGACGAAGACATTGTTTCACTGTTTTGGGTGGGCGTGTGACTGCTACTGCTTGATACAATTTCTTTATTTTAGGGATTCAAACTCACGCTCTCTTTTTATATTGGTAAATTTACGACTATTTATCATTTGACCCCCGGTATTTGACTTAATTATCAAATCGTTTGTCTCATATTTATAATATTCGTTAAGGTGTCCGGTATCGTTCCCAAACCAATTTAAGCCTTAATCTTCATAACTAATTCGTTCCAGCTTCGTTTTTAATGATTCCATATCATTATTTTTTTTTTAATGTTTGGAGACCTAGTTTATCTCTACCAGATAGTTGGTCGTGTGCTCAAAAATTCAATTATTTATTTAAATCATTATGTGATTTTACAATTTTCAACCTAGCTTTCGTTTCTCCCTCCGTTTTCCAAGTTGTTGCTTCCAACTTCTAGTTTTTTTTTTTTTTCCAAAGAACTCTCATGAGTGCTATTTCTGTATTTCGAAGTTTCTTCACCTCTCTTGCTAGAATATGGACTTGTTTCTCTTTATAGTTCAAGTTCAGAGTCAATTCTAGAGGTTCATAATTTAGCACATGACTTGGGTCTCCAATGTATTTCCATAACATGATATGTAGAACACGTTGTGAACTACCGACCTAGACGGCAGCAATGTAAAACGGTATGCTCTATCGTGTGCCTTGTCAAGTCTTCAAATTGTTCTATCTACCACAGACTTAACTTTTCCCTTCTTTTTTTGACTACTTTAGTTTCTTGCATTATTTCTGGTATGATCATATGCTTTTGTAAATATTTTGCCTCCCCCACATCGTCACAATGTATAGGCGGCCTGTATCTCCTACCATATTTCTTCATCACATGGTTGGGTAATTACTAGCCCGAGCTACTTCCCTTAATATTGTCGGGTACAAAACTCACTTTCTCCCTCTATCGTTAGTTTGTTCTCAAATTACAAAACTTGTGAATATAATTCCAAAGAATCACCCATTTCTCAACTGGCTTCATCCTCTTTATATAGGCTCTAAGAACCACCATTGCAACCGATCTTAATGTCATTCTAAGCCACTTAATCATCATTGCTACCCTTGAGTCATTTCTTGTACCACTTTCTCAACTAATCCCACACGCCAGTTGTCCTGTCACTTGTACAGGCCTATGGCGGCTGCCTGCTAGCTATCTTGTCACTACATCGGCCTGTGGCAGCTGATAAGTCTAATGGCTTCATGTGGACCATTGATTTATCAACTTCATTACTAGTCTTTTGGATGCACCATTTTTCAAGTACTGCTTGAGCTACCCATACATCACCTCACCCAACCTTCTTGGGGCATACTCTTCATGAACCTCCTCGGGTTATAATTTATGAACCTCCTCGGTTCATACTCCTCTTCTAGGTTTTCCTCCCCCGGTCATGGTCCTCCTTCGGTCATGCTCCACCTATGGTCATGCTCCTCCTTTAGATTGGGATTTCTCTAGATTGATCATGCGCTTCCTCCGGTCATGCTTCTCCCCTAGAGCAACCCCAATCTTATCTTCAAAGTGGTTGGAGGAGAATAAACATAGGAGCAGCACGACCAGAAGAGAAGCATGACCTTATGCGGTTAATGAAGTATGATGTGATGAGGTTCTTGAAAAGTGTACCCTGATGAGGTTGGGTTATGTGATACACGAGAAGCTCAAGCAGCTACAATGTATAATGTAGTGTGCAGTTACAAGATAAGATAAGTGAGAAGGATCTAGGACACTACTTACGAGTATTATTGCAAGTAACGTATTTAAGCAACACAATCTTCTGAGGAAATTAGTACTACAGTATTTTTCCAAAAATTGAGTATCCATGACTAATACCGAATTTGCGTATTAAATATAAAGAATAGTTAAGAAACCTTGGCATTCGACGGAGTGCATATAACGTTACTTATTAATTAGAACACTAAAGAGTCTATATTAAATCAAGAGATGAACATAAAACACAAGAAAGCTAAGGGCATTAAACTTGATTGGTATTTGAGGAAATAGAAGAAGAATAATGAGATTAAGGAAATATGAGACGACATTAGATCAGTATGAGTCATACATAAGTCATGATAAGAAGGTTTCTAGATGATAAGTGTTATGGGAACTACAAACTGAGGACTAAACAATTTTAATAAAGAATAAGCATAATTCAGTAATTTGTATGTTTTGATGAAAGATTGCAAGGATTGAAAGGAAAATGGTGACCATTTTATGATTTGATAAGTTTCTTGAAGAACTCACACCTTTATATGGATAGAATACATTATACAAATTTAATTACCATACAAGACAAGGGATCAACAAGGGGACTACAAAAGATTTAATTTTTAGCTATCAGGTTCGAATAGAGTGTACCAGAAGAAGAGATTCCCAGGAATCATCATACTAAGCTCTTGAATAGCAAACTAGAAAGCAAGTAAAGGAAGATAAGAGTATCAGAGACCAGATGTCTTCAAACCAAGACGGGCCTAAGAAGTTCAACATCAGAAATGATTTGAGGATGAATCATATTTAAGGGGGAGAATTTATAACACCCGGGTAAGCCCGACTACTATTACATTATGAGAGGCATGTTATATGATAAAAATCATGTTCAAGCAAGTAGATGCTCATGAAATGAATTTTCAAACATTCGATAAATCCCTCGCAGTTCCGATACGGAATTCATTCCAAGATTAAATCTGGATAGCTTATGGTATTTGAGCTGTAATTTTTTATATGAACCCCGATTTTTATGAACTCTATATCGTTGAAAAACTAAGACCGAAACCTATAACTTTTGCGATGGATATTTTTACAAATTTGAATCATAAATAGGTCAAAAATTTAGATAAAAAATTTAGATGAATAGTATTTGAGGACCTATCTAGAAAACTCTCCAAAATTATGATTTTTCATCCATTAAATCATTTGATATTCAACCCCTACTATATAAAGGAAGCACTATTTATTAATCTTTAATTTTTGAGAAGAAGAAGAAACGTGAGAAGGGAGTGGAAGAAGATGAAGAAGGGAGAGTCAATTTCTTGCCAAAAATTAAAGAAGAGTCAATGCAAACCAACCCACAACAAGTTAAGAAAATGAATGGCAAGCTTAGAAGACTTATTTGGTGAATAAAATCAAGTAAAATAAGGTAAGGAAGACTTGACCCAAATTTGAAATATTAATGCTTTGATGATAAAGGAGTATTGTTGAGTTGGAGTGATGTTGTTTATATGGTTTTGGTGTTAAGAAAATTAGGATTTTGAAAAATCCACAAAGTATGAAACTCTAAAGAATGAGCAAATTGAGATTTTTGGAATTTGATATTGTGATTTTGATAAAAGGATAGAATTGTGATAATTTGAATGTGGATAGTTGATTTAAACTTGTATGAAGATGGTGTTGGTTTTATTATGGAGTATGTATTTGAAGAGTTGATGTTAGGCCCTGAAATTGGCATAGCCTTGCGACGCGTAAGAATCAGAGGCTCACTACCTCGAGCCTGATTGTGTGAGCATCACGACATTCAACATTCGACATTGGGACATGAAATAAACAGAGGCTCTGCCTTAGATCTAATTAGGTGGGCATCTCGACGTAGAACCCTTAGCGTCGCGACTCGAAACAGATCATGCTCTTTGCCTAGCTCTGCTTGCATAGGCATCGCGACGTGCCAGAGTTGGCATCATGACGCGATACAGAAATAGTTTCAGTCATTTTCATAATCATCTTAGGAAGTTAGAGGACACCCTAAGGGTCTCGTATCGACACATGTACACGCATTAGGGTGTTAGCCGAAATAATTTATAGATGTTTTATGATTTAGAAGGAGATTTTTTCAAAGCATGATTTTGGGATTTTTGGAGGCATGATGGAAAACCCCACCTCAGTTGTAACTTAGTACATATATGGAACTGACAGACTCAGAGAATGTATACGCACGTAGTTCAGGACTAGGAATGACAGATTCCCCTAGATCATACATTCAGGGCTAGGGGGACGGTGAGACGTAATGCCCCTAGCCCCATATTTTGTTAGGGTTGGTGCTCAGAGCGTCAATTTATTATGTATTTCCTTATAAGTACTTTTATAAACATTTTATTATAAATAAAATAAACAGTTTCTATAATATAACATCTCTTATTATATAGTAAAGACGTAATTGACCATAGAATAATTAGTTACGATACATTTGCAAAATCGTCGCAACTGTCATTGAGTTGCATCATAACAGTATCATTTCTTTAACAGTTTCTGGTCAAGATTTATAATACTTGGTCAGTAAGTAAACCCACTAAGACCGATACATGAGTCTTGGATTTCAATGGTTGATTCTCAATGAACCATGAGTCTAGGGGACTCGTATAAACATGTAGGTGTTTATATCGGATAAACACTGAATGACTGACCGAAGATTCTTAATGGATGTTACACATGTTGGACAATTATGACCCATAGCATCACTATTTGTACATAACATTGTGTTGTTGTACAAACTAACTATGTGACAAAGGAAATTGCTCTTTTATCATTTGTAATTAGAATACCAGGATATATAAATGATAAAAGTCCATATGATTAGTTTCGGATTGATAAGATATGAGACAGTATCAATCAATGAAGGTTTAATCATTAAAACATCCCTAGTCGGAGTATTATCGAGATTGGACATCGATAATGTGGAATAGACTAGTATTGCACTTGTGCGTGTTATGGGAGCATAACGACATAGTTCTCATATATTTTAGTATTGGATACTTATGCAAGTGTAATAGGAGGTTGTGTTTACCGATGGTACGGAAACAGCTTCTCTCTGGATAGACCCCGCGGAATTCCATTGGTAGTATGACTATGGGTCTATGGAAGTCCGAATCAAGGTAGGTGTATTTGGTCTTAACCTGAGACTTGCACCGCTAATACTTGCGACAATCAATATATTTTGGTTTTGGTCATCCAGGGCTTTAACCGGTTTTGTGTAGGCCTCTTCTAGGTATATTGAGAATCGTAGTGTATTGGGTGTGATGTCAAGATGGAAGTATCACTCCAGTCTGAGTGGAGATGATGATCACGTAGGATACGGAACTGGTACTCTTATATGCTGCAGCTATCGGGATATTATGACTAGGTCATGTTTATCCGATTATAGAGACTAGTTACCAGAGATCCGACATGTGCTTCGTAAGGGGCAGACACAATTCCAGCCCCAGGCCTAGCACGTGACATATGTGTTGGACAATTATGACCCATAGCGTCACTATTTGTACAGATCATGGTGTTGTTGTACAAATTAACTATGTGACAAAGGAAATTACACTATTATCATTTGTGATTAGATCATCTAGATGTATAAATGATGAGAGGTCCTTATGATTTGTTCCTGGATTGAGAATGATATGAGACAATATCAATCCACGAAGGATAAATCATTAAATATCCATAGTTAGAGTATTATCGAGATTGGACATCGATGAATACGTAAAAGACTAGTATTACACTTGTGCGCGTTGTGAGGGCACAACGACATAGTTATCATATATTTGGGTATAGGATACTCATGCAAGTGTAATAGGAGGTTTTGTTTTACCGATGGTACGGGAAACAGCTTCGCTCTGGATAGACCCCCTCGGAATTCCATTGGTAGTATGACTATGTGTCTATGGAAATCAGAAATCAGGGTAGGTGTATTTGGTCTCAACCTGAGACTTGCACCTCTAATACTTGCGACAATCAATATACTTTGGTTGCGGTCGTCCAGGGCTTTAACAGGTTCTGTGTACGCCTATGCTGGGTATATTGAGAATCGTAGTGTGTTGGGTGTGATGTCAAGATGGAAGTATCACTTCAGTCATATGGAGATGATGGTCACGCAGGATACGGTACTAGTACTCTTAAGTACTGCAGTCATCGGGATAAAATGACAAGGTCATGTTTATCCGATTATAGAGACTAGTTACCAGACATCTGACATGTGCTTCGTACGGGGCAGACACAATTCCAGCCCCAGGCCTAGCACGTGATCATCCGATACTGGACATAAATAAGCAATACTACGTATACTACGCTTGATATAGATCCTCTATTCCTGTAAGGATATTTCTGGAGAATTGTTTAGGCATGGCACTTTGCTAGAAGCCAAACTTGTCTTGTAAATCGGTAAAACGTAGTACTTGGTACTTACGTGTTCGGATAGTCCGACGACCGAATTTATGACTGGCGTAAACACACACATATAACGAAAGCGCACGTATCGTTCAAGTAGTATAAAAATATCGATCCCACGAGGACTTAATTCCTACAATTGTTATTAATTGTTCATACTATTTATTTACAAATAGCTAATTGAGGGAGAAGGGAATTGATTGCTTGCATGATTTGATTTGTAGATTTGCTAAATAAATAAATAAAAAGACAAAAGAAAATAATAAGGAAAATAAAAGACTCAAAGATTTAGGGTTGTGAATCTTTCTAATATTTTTAAAAAGATGAAGTGAATATTTTATGTTTGTGTAATAAATCAGTTTACTAACCTGGAACACGAATTTATGCGAAAGCATCTATCGATGGTCAGACACAAATACCCAGTTTAACCCAATTGAATCATATGTCTATGTCAATTAAATTACCCTGATTCATTAAGTTTAAGTTCCAATTTTGGCTACCCCCGCCCAACAGGTATATGTCTATCCTGTAAGGAAATCTATTAAAGGGTTATCTATCCTCAAGGAAGATCGTGGGCTATTAAGTCTAAGGTTGAAATCTAAAATCCCTATGTCTAGTTCATTTTAGATTTACCACATCAATCTTATTGGTGATCAGACAACAAGAAGCATTAAGCTTAAGACTTAATAAGTAAACCTTTAAATTACTCAAATTATAAAATAACCTCTTATAAACCGGTGATATTAGATTTCATCACAACCTAGAAAACTAACTTAGTTATAACACATAGTTATGACAAGTAAAAAAGACATAAAAATTACTAAAAAGTAAATGCAGAAAAATAAATAAAATGCTAAGGTAAAAGGAATTAACTTCTATTATTTACTATTTAGATATCTCCCATAATATAATATATATACATGTGATAAATTTTACCAACCAGCCATATCGGCGGTAACCTGATTAAGTCAAATTAAGTTCAACCAGCCATTAAGGCGGTAATATTTGTTAATAAACCAGCCATAAAGGCGGAACAAAAATAAACCAGCCATAAAGGCGGAACAAAATTAAACCAACCGACCAGTATGGCGGTATCCTCATTAAGTCAGGTTTAACTAGATTAAATTGAATAACCAACCGACCAGTATGGCGATATCCTCATTTAGTCAGGTTTTAGATAGTTTATATATTATATTTTAATGGAGATTAATCTAAATAGCAATAGTAAAAGAATTACCTTTTTACCTTAGGAGAGAAAAGTTACCTCCTCATAGTAAAACGGTAAAAAGTAAAAATAAATTACTATTAAAAAAAATAGAATTATTATTTCTATTTCATAATGTAATTAAAATTAACTACAAAACTGAAATTAAAAGAAACTAAGAAGAACACACCCTATTTACATCAGAGGATTTCAAGAAAAAGGTACATATTTTAAACTAAAAATTCGAGCCGAATTTTATAGGCCCGAGTAAGAGGTGCGCGTCGGGCCGCGAAAACTTTGCGCGTCGCGACGCGCTGACGTGGTAGCGTCTTATTGGTTGCTTCAGATCTTATCTAACACGTGGCAGGGTGGCTGAAGAGATAAGGTGACACGTGGCAAGGCGGCTGGCTGATGTCGGCTCGTTGAATTTTTGACACGTGGCACACGGCGCACGTTAGTAGATCGCTTGTGATGATGACACGTGGCACGGCGCACGTTAGCAAAGTCAAACTTCTCAAACTCTGACTTATGGACCTGACGCACGTTAGCAAGGACTTGGCGTACGTTAGGCATCGCGACGCCAAGGGTTTGGGCATCGCGACGCGCCCAAAATTACGAAAATGCCATTTTTGCCAATTTTTACAGTTTTGCTCCAAATCACCTCTAGAATGTCCTGAAACTTTATTTATCTACAAAATAATACAAAACACATCAAAATATTCACAAAACTCAAGAAACTATACAAAATATTAAGTTAAATGAGTGGGAAATAGTGATACATTACCACTCATCACACCCCCCAAACCTAACATTTTACTAGTCCTCGAGCAAAAAAAATAACATAATAAAATTTAACTAAGCCACTTTCGTAGGGATCACAGTTGCATTTAGCATATGCAACAAGCCTTTAAACCCCTAGGTGTCCCTAGTGGACGAGTTGTAGTCTCGTGAGGGTTTACAACAATGATACCCACAAATATTTTATAAAAGTAAAAAGGTAGTGAAACTAATGCACACAAAAGCAAAAAAACAAGAGAAAAGAGAATAAAGAAGTTAGTGACTAATCAGGTGAAACTTCTACTCCAAGTTACTAGATGTTTTGTTTCATTCTAAATTTTTGAATAAGTAAATTCTCCGATTATTTTTATCATTCTCCATATACACAGCTAACAAAATATTTAACAACTCATTTTTGCCACAACAGTCATAAGTGCAGTTGATAAGAGAGTAATATTTTATAAAAGTAAAAAGGTAGTGAAACTAATGCACACAAAAGCAAAAAGACAAGAGAAAAGAGAATAAAGAAGTTAGTGACTAATCAGGTGAAACTTCTACTCCAAGTTACTAGATGTTTTGTTTCATTCTAAATTTTTGAATAAGTAAATTCTCCGATTATTTTTATCATTCTCCATATACACAGCTAACAAAATATTTAACAACTCATTTTTGCCCACAACAGTCATAAGTGCAGTTGATAAGAGAGTAATATTTTTGTCCTAAAGTTCTATCAGATTTCACACCTTTTTGTAGCAATGGAATAATTTTTCTGATTTTTCTAATTTTTCTTTGATTTTTTCTCTATTTTTTATTTATATACAATACATTCCGTCTATGTAGCGAGTGTTGGGTCGGTGGCTCCCAAACCTGTTGGCTTTAGGCCACCAGGTGTTAAGACACCTATACGGACTTAATTACTCAGACTTCAGATATATATATATTTTTTCTGTCATCTTTTTGATCCATGTAGCGAGCTTTGGGTCAGTGACTCCCAAACCAGTTGGTTTTAGGGCACTAGATGTTAAAACACCCTTACAGACTTAATAACTTGGATCTCATTTTGTTTTTATTCCATCACTTTTTGAGATGCTTCCTCCAAATGAACTAGAGCACTGGATATTACAAACTTTTCAATTTTAGCTCATGTCAGTATGTTACCATGTATGTTGATAATACCTGCCAACTGAGCATATGAGGATCCATTTTAGTCAATTTTATGGAGAATTCACAAATTAAATAATTCAAAAGGAAATAAAAAAAAAATTAACTTGTTCTGAAAAAATGGTTTAAGATACGTCTCAGGAGTGAAAACTCCTTACACAGCTATTTCTTACCAATTTTACCATGATTAGTCAAATAAAAATGCAAAATATTTTTGTAATTTTTGAAAATATTTTAAATTTTTTTTTTTGTATTTTTCGAAAAAAATTTGGACTAAAAATAAAAATAACACACAAACTAAAAAAAATGTAGATTTCCCATTGTAGATTCCCCAGAGGGAGGGTGGAGCGAGGCTCTCTTAAGTACCCAAGCCTCTTAGGCTCTTATCGCTTGGTGTCAGGAATAAACAACGAGTCCTCCAAATTAGTCTATCACAATGAGCTACGGGTGAATGATTATCTAAGTGCCTTCACAACTTTTCCTTATAGAAAGGTAGTGAGTGAAGGAAGACACAAACCATCACCTACTCCCTAAACAGTAGAAGAAGAGTTTAGAAGATAATACCTGGTTAGCTGAAATTCTACAAGAAATTAAAGGTTAAGATCCAGATTAATCCTACGCCTCTTACCACGATCATCCTCGGACCAATTTATCTTTGAAATGATAGGGTCAACTTGTGGTTCATAGGCTATGAGTTGGTCTGTTAGATCTGGAGCAGTTCTGGCAGTAAACAGTAGTTCTTTTAAAGGTTTTGACACGAACCCATTTCTCTGGGCATCATCAAGAATCACACAAAGAAAATCATAAAATCCATCAATGTTAAACAGCACAATTGGTTTCTGGTGTATGTTCAAGTTCGCCCAAGATTGTACTATAAAAATTTCCTCCAATGTGCCTAAGCCACCTGACAAAGCAATTAAAGCATCACCACGGTTAATCATTTCTACCAATCGTTCAGACATACCTGGCACAATAAGTTCCTCTCCATTTGATGGTTCAATAAGATTTTCCTCTGCCAAGGGTTTTGGGATGATTCCCAAAACATGA
>SKCR01047427.1:0-41093 GCA_019454045.1 Zanthoxylum bungeanum
AGTCAGTAGTGTATACGGTTTTTGGTGGAACTTTATGCATCAAATGCATTTGAATTTCATTTGAAATTCATTTCACACACATTTGGGTTTAATTCCCAACCACACACATCACCTTTTTAAAATCCATTAAATAGCCTCACCTACTTACATTGAGAATAGAGACAATGTATCATCCCATAAAGGTGACTAGATACATCCATCATCTATTCGTGTCAAGTAATGAGACTTCGCGATGTGATTTGCGGATCCTACTCGTTTTAAAATACGAATGTGTTCGCAAACACTTTCGGGCTCAATTTCGCTAATTCCGAATTAACGAATTTCCGTCGCGACGAGAACTAAATAATTACGCCTAGCGAAATCACTATTCACGTCGCTAATGAATTAATTCTAAATTAATTCGCTCGCCCGAATTAAAATCTAATTTTAATTCCGCGTCGAAATCTAATTTCGTTTAATATATCAAATATATTAATTCCTCGATTAATTCCAAATCATTGTTTCTCTCTCTTCAATTGATATTTTATCCTAGATAAAGTGTCTCCGAAATTAATCCCAGATTAATTCTCTCTCTCATCATATTAATCCCAGATTAATATAAGTGCGAGTCATACGTCATCGGTGAATCTTTGGGAAGTGACCCATGAGATCGCCGGATATGTTGGCAGTCAAATCGGTCATCGGACTATCCGAACACGTGAGTACCAAGTACTACGTTCTACCGATTTACAAGACAAGGTTGGCTTCTAGCAAAGCACCAAGTCTACCTAATTCTCCGGTCATATTCTTATAAGAATATTAAGATCTGTATCAAGCGTAGTATACCATTGTATTGTGTATATCGGCCCAGTATCGGATAGTCACGTGCTAGGCCTAGGGCTGGATAAGTGTCTGCCCCGTACGAAGCACATGTCGGATGTCTGGTAACTAGTCTCTATAATCGGATATACATGACCTTGTCATAATATCCCGATGGCCGCGCAGCACTTAAGAGCACTAATACCGTATCCTGCGTGACATTATCTCCACTATGACTGGAGTGATACTTCCGTCTTGACATCACATCCAATACACTACGACTCTCTGATAAACCCAGAAGTGGCGTACGCAGAACCGGTTAAAGCCTGTACAACCAAGACCAAAGTCTATCGATTATCGTAAGTATTAGCGATGTAAGTCTCAGGTTAAGACTATACACACCTACCTTGATTTCGGCCTCCCATAGACACATAGTCATAATACCAATGGGATTCCGAAGGGTCTATCCAGAGCGAAGCTGTTTCCCGTACCATCGGTGAAACACGACCTCCTATCGCACTTGCATAAGTCTCCAACACTTATATATATGAGAACTATGCCGTTGTGCCATCACAACGTGCACAAGTGCAATACTAGCCTATTCTGCATTATCGATGTCCAGTCTCGATAATACTCCGGCTAGGGATATTTAATGATTAATCCTTCGGGGACTGATACTGTCTCATATCATTCTCAGTCCAGGAACTAATCATAGGGACCTCTCTTCATTTATATATATCTATGGTGATCTAATCACAAATGATGAGAGTGCAATTTCCTTGTCACATAGTTAATTTGCTACAACAACACAATGATCTGTGCAAATAGTGACGCTATGGGTCATTTTTTCCAACATATAGGACCTTTAATCCACCCTAGTTAGCCCATGCACATTACATTACAATGCATATAAAATAAAGACAACAATATAGGACTTCGTATATTCGATTAAACATATCTCACATTCAATTAAACGCGCTTTGTCCGGCGTATTGTCGTAAAGGTAGCCTTTTGGACTTTTCTTCGCTCAAATAGAGAACCTTTAGACCAACATACTAAGCCCATGCGTATTATATCATCAATACGCAAACAAATAATCATACGGAAATTAAATGGCGGAATAATAAAATGCGAATAATAAACGAACAAGATACAAAAGCAAAGTGAAACATGCGCCGTTTTCTCAAGTGGTACGTGGAGTTGTATCCCAAGTACAGACTGCACTACCGTCCATTCGGATTCGGCTACGGAATTTACATATGGGTTTCCATCTTATATACCACAAGAGACGACACATTTTACCATCCATTCAAAGGCCACAACATGCATCCACAAGCGACTCTCATGCAAAGAAAATAAATAAAACAATTAAAAGATGAATGAAAATAAATAAGAAAAGTGCCATCAGGTCTAACCTTTTAAATCGTCTCTCGGAAGTACGGTATATACGGTCGTCGGAAGGGTTGATGCTCCGTAACTCCTCTGGTTCACTAGTTCAATGTTTTCCCTCACTGTTTCGCTATTTGGGCTACTGTTTTCGCTCCGTTTCGCTGTTGTTTTGCTGCTGTTTTCAGTCACTATTTTGCGGTAAAGGCTACTATTTTTGCAGCAAAAAGGCTATTGTTTTGCGATAATTTTAAGGGTTTTAAGGTGCAGTTTTTGTTCACTATTTTTGGTGATTTTAGGCTGATGTTTCAGGGTATTTGGGCTGCTGGTTTGGTGTGATTTTCGGTGGATACAGTGTAGTTTTAGGTATGATTTTTGGTCAGGTTATAGTGCAGTCTTGGGTGTGATTTTTGGCCACTGCAGTGCAGATTCAGGGGGCTATTTTTTGGATACAGTTCAGGGCAGTGGGTGACGATAATTTGGGGCTGTGAGAGTCCAGACGTGAAGAGCTGTGAAGGTGTTGTTTAGCGTGAATTGAGTGGACTGTGAAGGAGTGTTTCACATGGCCAAAGTGAGCAGTTAATTATGCGTGTGGCTGGCGCTGGGCGTGAAGAATGAGAGGCAGTGGCTGTGTCGTGAGGTGAAGTGTGAAGCAAGTGACTTACGTGAGTGGGGGGATATGTGGCGTGAGTGTATGGGCAGTGGCTGATGTGTGAGGGTGTTGAGTGATGATGTTGAATGGGTAATGGGGGTGAGGGGAAGGAGCTTTTGTTTTTGTTGTTGGTGCCGTGAATTGTTCAGTTAATAGTGTGTGGAAGGGGCTGGTGGTATGATGATCATGCGTGATGAGTGGACTGGTTCGAGTGCTTTAGGGTTTTATCAGGGTGAGGGACGTTTATGGCTGGTGTTATTGCCTTAAGGGGCGTGTGTACAGGAGCTGGTAGTTTTCCAATAGTTGCTTGGTTGATGGGTGAATAGGTTGCTGCTAGTTAGGGTTTTCTTTGTTGTTTAAATTTTTTGTTGCCGTGAGTCTCTTGCTAGGGGAGTTTTAGGGTTTTGTGTTATTTTTATAGTTGTCAATTAGGGTTCCTATTGTGCATGGAATTTTTATGTTTGGAAACAAATCAATTAAATATGTGTGTAATTTAATTAATTTATTAAAGGAAATGATATTTGTATTTTTGGTGGGAATGTCTTTAATTTGGTGAGTGAATTATTTAAATTAGGAAGTGATTTATTTAAATTAGGAATTTAATTTAATTAGATTTTAATTGGATTTAATTTAATTTAATTTAATTTATTTGTGTTTTAAAAATGCTTTAATTATTTCTTGGATTGGGCTTGGGTGAGATGGACTTGGTGTGTTTCTTGCGGGGGTTTGGGCTAACGATGTTTTAAAACGGAAGTCCAACAAGCGAACCCGAAGCTAAACAAGCGAATAAAATCCAACAAAATACTGATTTCTGACTTTTCCCTTCCGACGTCTGTTTCCCGCGACTTCCGCGACTTAAAAGGTAGTGCCTCTAAATGAGACTCATCATAGGGACTTACATGCAAAAATGCAGTGCCTACACTCAGAAATAAATTGGTAGCTCAGAGCGACTCATCATTAACCTTACCATGTCGAACAAAGTTCGATTTCTCTGTTCAGACACACCGTCAAATTGAGGTGTCCTGGGAGGAGTCCACTGTGAAAGAATACCATACTCTTTCAAGTAATCTTGAAACTCATATATTTAAGTATTTTACATTATGGTCCGACCGTAATGTTTTTAATACTTTTATCGGTCTGCTTTCTTACTTCGTGTCGAAACCCTTTGAATTACTCAAAAGTTTCTGACTTGTGTTTCATAAGATACACATAACCGTAACGCGATGCCACATCTGTAAAGATTACAAAGTATTCAATTCCACCTCTAGCCTAGCTAGACATGGGCCCACTTACGTCACTATGAGTGAGGGCTAACAGATCGGTGGCTGTTGCACTTTTACCAAGTAAAAGGCGTTTTAGGCATTTTGCCTAATGAACTAGATTCGTAGACTTCATTTTAATTATAATCAAATCCATCCTAGTATCCACTCTTCGAAAGTGTGGATATACGAGTCTTCTTAATGTGTCTCAGACAACAATGCCACTTATAAGTCTCAACAGATTTATTCAGTTTGAGCTTTTGTTTGTCATATTATATGTTTGAGATTCATTTATATTCTAAATATAAATATTATTATTCACATCTAATGTGTTTATCTCAATATCATCTTTATAAACAAAACATTTAGTGTTCTAAAATATAAAGGTATACCTGCAACGGGTTAAACTAGATATATATGTTTGAGATTCATTTATATTCTAAATATAAATATTATTATTCACATCTAATGTGCTTATCTCAATATCATCTTTATAAACAAAACACTTAGTGTTCTAAAATATAAAGGTTTACCCGCAACGGGTTAAACTAGATATAGAGATAATGTTTCTAGTCAAACTAGGTACATTATAACAATTTCCTAATTTAAGTATATGCCCAAATGGCACTTCCAAAACTTAGGTTCCCACAACCAAAACAGCGACTCTCGTCCCGTTTCTGACTCATAGTTCGATCTCATCTGAAGCCAGTCTCTTGCTAATCAGCAGATCCTGCACATTAGTACATATGTGTGTACCACATCCAATATTAAAATCCAATTTTAAAACTGGTAGTGGACACGTTTATTACAATCACAAACATTCCTGAAGTCGGAGCCTTGCCCGCCTTCACTTCCTTCATGTCTGCTTTGTCCATATAGCAGTCACACATCCAGTGACCCCGTTTGCCACAGTTTAGGCAGACATCTTGGGATATGTCCTTTGTCTTCCCAGAAGACTGTGACGATTTTGCCTTTGCCCTTTTTAAGAAGCTCTGGCTCTGCCTCCTTGAGCATAGCCATCAACTCTCCAAGAGTTTTCTCTTGGTTCTTAATGAACCTGCCCCAGCTATCGGGCAAAGACTGTAAGATCAAATCTTTGGAAGTCTCGCACTCGTAGGTAATGCCCAGCTAACCTAGCTATTCGATGTCAGCAATCATCTACGACATCTAGTGCTCGACAGATGTACTCTCTGACATACGCGAGCGAAAGAGCTTATTTTGCAATTCGTACTTCTATGATATAAGGTTAGATCTATGAAGATCCTTTAATTTCAACATCATGATATAAGGATCTAATCCTTAGTTCTAACGACGGAATTAAAGAGTCATTGCGGCAACCATATCAGATTGAGCACTAAATTTATCATCACGATGAGTCTTCTTAAGCTCATGAGTCTTCTAACCCTCTGTGGAGTACTCGGGAAACCTAGTTTCCTAGTGGGCTAGAATCCCGTTAAATAACACACAACCTTGACTTTGGCCAACAAGCTCTATGAAACTTAACTAGGTAGATCTCTAAGATCAATTGGATCTCATCCAATTCCTATATCCAGTAGGTGGACCTCCAAGTCCGAAACATATATCCAATATATGCCAATATATCCAATATATTGCCTAACATTTTTCCTCTGAATCAACTAAGCCTTGGCTTTGGCTCAACAAGCTTAATGAAACCAGTTAAGCGTGACCCATTGACAGTGGGAAAGCTTCGTAATCGAGGCCGATGAACAAGAAGTGACCTTAACTTTGGCCAACAAATCACAACTTGCCCAAGGCGTACTATATGGAACAAAGCCTTCATGATTCAAACACATCCGCGATGGACAAGGGTCTTGACTTTGGCCAACAAACCAATTTAAATTATATTCAATACTAATTCATATTTAATTCCAAATTAAATAATTACACTTTTAAAAGTGCCTTTTAGACTTGGATTCCAAATCCAATCTACATGGGTCTCAAAGGCCCAATTAGTATCCAATACTTTTTAATTAAAGTCCAATGGGCTTTTAATTAATTCTTTAGGCATGAGTTTTGGCCATTATGGATCAAACCCAAGATGCCAAGGCCCAATAACGAATCACCCTTATGCCATAAAATCAATTTTGGCCCATTAGGCCCAATTAAATTTTTAAAGGCCCAATTATCATTTTTAGACTTTATGGAAATGGTTTTAGGCCCAATTGGATCCAACCAATTATCCTAAACCAAACTTGGCCCAACCAAGCCCATTAAGCCCAAATAAATAAATTAAATTAACTCATTATTCCAAATTACAAATTAATTTATTTCAAGTGTAATTAACATAATTAATCAACTAATCTAATGTTTCCAAAACACTAATTAATCCAATTAATCATGCTATACATTTTCAATTCATGTCCAACACAAATTGAAGCAAAATCAATTCCATAACATGCTACATAGCTCACGGCAAAGGCAAGAATTCATCATGCAATTTGATTTCAATCTAATTAAATCAACATTTAACATACAATTCATGCCATCAACACATCCAATTGTTAATTTTCAAAAAATCACCATGAGCAACCTAGGGGATACATTCGGCCAAGCTAAGGTAATTGTGGATTTTTGATCTAATCAATTTTTCTCAATTCCTAAGATGTACAAATCCAATTCAACATCATCCAAGCTCAACCAAACCATCAATTTAAGAAAATACATACTCCAAGTATAAATTCCCAAATTAAAGTCCACAAAGGTTAGATTTTCAAATCACACTTAGATCTCTCTAATACCATAGTAAGTGTTCCTAGAACATGACAAGATCGTCTAAGAGTGATTCGTGTGTGAATTATCAAGTGAGTTGCGGAATTAACTTACATTGATTGGATGAGTTTCAAAACCTTTTCCAAGTAGTTGATGAAGCTCCAAGCTTTCTTAAGTGTTTCCAACATTTGGGTGAGTTTCCCTATCACCTTGATTCACTCCTTTATGTGCTAGCAAGAACAAATTTTTTAAAGAAAATTTTGCCCTCCAAGGAAGCAAGTGTTCGACAAAGTGAGAGGAAGAGAGAGATGAAGTTGTTTGATATTTTTGATTTCCAAAATCAATTCCCAAAAGTCAACAAGCAAAATGTGTATATACTTTTCCAAAATGAAAAATCAAAGTGTGTTGTGTAAGATTCATTAAAGGCTCTCAATAACTTCCATCACCAAAAAATGACTAGTGATGTAAGTTGGTGGGCCCCACCTCTTAAATTCAAAATTCAAGTGGCTTGCTCAACACACTTCGGGCTCAGGATCGTTTAATTCGATTAGACGAATTTTTCGTCGCGACGTAATTAACTCCAATTTGATTAAATAATAATGCCTCGTAAAATTATTACGAAATTTGCTTACGAATTAATTCCAAATTAATTTGTTTGCTTGAATTAAAATCTAATTTAATTCTGAAATCCAATTTCAATTAATATATCCAATATATTATTTTAGCCCATATAAATAAATTGAATAGAAAAATCCAATTTAACTATTAAATTTATATTACCGATTAATTCCAAATTAACCGCGTTCTCTCTTCTCGACGAATTTAATCCCAGATAAATTCTCGACGCAATTAATCCCAGATTAATTCTTTCTATGATAATTAATCCCAGATTAATTCTTGCCGTAATAAATCCCAGATTAATTTTCTCTTTCATAATTAATCTAGATTAATTCTGTTCGAGCCAAATCTCATCGGTGAATCTTTAGGAAGTGACCCAAGAGATCCCTAGATATGTTGGCAGTAAATACGGTCATCGGACTATCCGAATACGTGAGTACCCGGTACCACGTCCTTACCGATTTACAAGACATGGTTGGCTTCTAGCAAAGCACCGTGCCTACCCAATTCTCCTGAAATATTCTTTAAAGGGATATATAATCTTTGTCAAGCGTAGTATACGTAGTATTGCGTATAACGATCCAGTATTGGATGTCACATGCTAGGCCTGGGGCTGGAATTGTGTCTGCCTCGTACGAAGCATATATCGGATCTCTGGTAACTAGTCTCTATAATCGGATAATCATGACCTAGTCATATTATCCCGATGACTGCAGTACTTAAGAGTACTAGTTTCGTATCCTACGTGATCATCATCTTCATATGACTGAAGTGATACTTCCATCTTGACATCACACGCAATACACTACGATTCTCAGTATACCCAGAAGAGGCGTACACAGAACATGTTAAAGCCTCGGACGACTAAAACCAAAGTATACTGATTGTCACAAGTATTAGCGATGCAAGTCTCATGTTAAGACCAAATACATCTACCCTGATTCGGATTCCCATAGACACATAGTCATACTACCAATGGGATTCCGAGGGTGTAATTGTTCCTAGAACATGCCAAGATCTCTAAATCAAAAGGGAGTTGCGGAATACTCACATTGATCGAATTGAGTTCAAAACTTTTTCCTTCTTTGTTGGATATGTTGGAAGCTTCGAAGCTTGAGATCGAGTTCCAAACTCTCGGGTGAGTATCCCTATCACCTTCACTTGACTCCTTTAAGTGCTAGCTAGAACAAAATAAGTTCAAAATCGCCCTCCAAGAGAAACAAGATTCAGGTTATGAGAGAGGGTTCCATTCGGCCTTAGTGAGACAATGTCATTCGGCCTAGCTCAATGCCATTCGGCCAAGAGGAGATCCAATCGTTCAAGGCAAAAGACCAATCGTCCAAGGCAAGGGTCATTCGGCCAAGAGCAACAAGGCCAATCGGCCAAGGTGAGAATAGAGAAAAGAGAGCATTTTGGTTTCCTTTATTGTTTTCTAAAAACAAGTTACACATCACCCTATTTCAAAAAGGTGTATATGCTTTTAAAAGAAAATTACAAGTGTGTTGGAGAAGTTAGCTCTTAAAGCTCCCAACCACTTCCATCACCTTAAAGTGACAAGATGTCTATCACTAAAGTGACAAGTGATGTAAGTTGGTGGGACCCACTTTAATTCAAAATTCAAGTGGCTTGCTCCACACACTTCGAGCTCGGGTTCGTTTAATCTGATTAAACGAATTTTCCATCGCGACATAATTAAATCTAATTTAATTAAATAATAATGCCTAGCAAAATTATTACGGAAGTCGCTCGCGAATTAATTCCAAATTAATTCGTTCGCTTGAATTAAAATCCAACTTTAATTCCGCATTGAAATCTAATTTCAATTAATATATCGATATATTATTTTAGCCCAATTAAATAAATTAAATAGTAAAATCTAATTTAACTATTAAATTTACTTTACCGATTAATTCCAAATTAATCGCGTTCTCTCTCTTTGACGAACTTATTCCCAAATAAATTCTCGACGCAATTAATTCCAGATTAATTCTTTTTCTTTTAGTTAATCCCAGATTAATTTATTGCCTTAATTAATACCAGATTAATTTTCTCTCTCATAATTAATCCCAGATTAATTTTGTTCGAGTCAAACATCATCGGTGAATCTTCGGGATGCGACCCAAGAGTGTTGGACAATTATGACCCATAGCATTACTATTTGTACAGATCATGGTGTTGTTGTACAAATTAACTATGTGACAAAGGAAATTGCCCTTTTATCATTTGTAATTGGATTACCTAGATGTATAAATGATAAAAGGTCCATATGATTAGTTCCGGATTGAGATGATATGAGACAGTATAAATCCACGAAGGTTTAATCATTTAATATCCCTAGTCAGAGTATTATCGAGATTGGACATCGATAATGCGTAAAAGACTAGTATTACACTTGTGCGCGTTGTGGGAGCATAACGGCATAGTTCTCATATATTTGGGTTTTGGATACTCATGCAAGTGTAATAGGAGGTTGTGTTTACCGATGGTACGGGAACAGCTTCGCTCTGGATAGACCCCTCGGAATTCCATTGGTAGTATGACTATGTGTCTATGGAAGTCCGAATCAGGGTAGGTGTATTTGGTCTTAACCTGAAACTTGCACCGTTAATATTTGCGACAATCAATATACTTTGGTTTTGGTCGTCCAGGGCTTTAACAGGTTCTGTGTACGCCTCTTCTAGGTATATTGAGAATCGTAGTGTATTGGGTGTGATGTCAAGATGGAAGTATCACTTCAGTCATAGTGGAGATGATGATCACATAGGATACGGAACTGGTGCTCTTTTATGCTGCAGCTATCGAGATATTATGACTAGGTCATGTTTATCCGATTATAGAGACTAGTTACCAGAGATCCGATATGTGCTTCGTGCGGGGCAGACACAATTCCAGCCCCAGGCTTGCACGTGACATCTTATGCTGGATCGTAATACGCAATACTACGTATACTACGTCTGATATAGATCACATATTCCTTCAAGAATATTTCTGGAGAATTGGGTAGGTACGGTGCTTTGCAAGAAGCTAACCATGTCTTGTAAATCGGTAAAAACGTAGTACTAGCTACGTACGTGTTCAGATAGTCCGACAACCGGATTTACTACCAACATATCCGGGGATCTCATAGGTCGCTTCCCGAAGATTCACCGATGATGTATGACTCACACATTATTAATCTGGGATTAATAATTAGAAGAGAGAGAGAATTAATCTGGGATTAATTACAGAGATATTTTATCTGGGATAAAATATTATTTAAAGAGAGAGAACGATTAATTTGGAATTAATCGATAAAATAATATATTCGATATATTATACGAAATTAGATTTCGACGCGGAATTAAAATTAGATTTTAATTCGGGCGAACGAGTTAATTTAGAATTAATTCGTTAGCGACATGAATAGTAATTTTGCTAGGCATAATTATTCAATTAAATTTGATTTAATTAGGTCGCAACGGAAATTCATTAATTTGGAATTAGCAAACCCGAGCCCGGGAGTGTTTGCGGGCCCACTCGCATTTCGAATCAAATAGGGCCCAAAAGTCACATCAAGCGTCACATCACTAGTCAACTTTATCACTTTATTGTGATGGAAGTTGTTGATTGATGATTGAGTGTGCAACACACTTATGTGATGGCTTGAAAGTCATTTACCATTTCTTTTTATTTTTTTTGGTATTTGACTTTCATTTTGTGTATTAGATACACAACACACAAACACATTTTTACTTTCCTCTCTCTTTCTTCTCTTCTCCACATTCGGCCAAGGGCCATCTTTCTTCTCTCTCAATTTTCCAACAAAGCCGAGAGTTGGATGAAGAACAAGGAAGATTTGTGGCGAATCTTTCCAATGCTAGCACATGAAGAGTCATCCAAGGTGATAGGGAAACAAACCCTTGAGCATGGAATCACAACACAAAGCTTGGAGCTTGGAGATCCATCCATGGAGTTGACCGATTTTGGAGGAACACAAAAACAGCCCATTGCCGAGAGCTTCCAATGAGGAGCCAAAAGTTTTGTGTTCGACGCATCGCAAAGCCGATCAATGTAAGTATGATTTCGTCATACTTCTTTTGAGTATTTACACATGTTTCATTGCTTGAATCGATCCCGGGACTATAGTAGAAACCCAACAATGAGATCCATGGATATGTTGGCAGTAAATGCGGTTATCGGACTATTCGAATATGTGCGTACCCAGTACCACCTCCTTACCAATTTACAAGACATGGTTGGCTTCTAGCAAAGCACCGTGCTTACCCAATTCTCCAGAAATATTTTGTAAACGAATATGTAATCTTTGTCGAGCGTAGTATACGTAGTATTACATATTACGATCCAGTATCGAATGTCACATGTTAGGCCTGAGGCTGGAATTGTGTCTACCCCGTACGAAGCATATATCAGATCACAAGCAACTAGTCTCTTTAATTGGATAATCATGACCTTGTCATATTATCCCGATAGCTGCAGCATATTAGAGAGTACCAGTTCTGTATCCTTGCGTGATCATCTTCTCCATATGAATGAAGTGATACTTCCATCTTGACATCGCACCCAATACACTACGATTCTCAATATACCCAGCAGAGGCGTACACAGAACCTATTAAAGCCCCGGACGACCAAAAAAAAGTATATTGATTGTCGCAAGTATTAGCGATGCAAGTCTCAGGTTAAGATCAAATACATCTACCCTGATTCGGACTCCCATAGACACATAGTCATACTACCAATAGGATTCTGAGGGGTCTATCCAGAGCGAAGCTGTTTCCGTACCATCGGTAAAACAACCTCCTATTACACTTGCATGAGTATCCAATACCCAAATATATGAGAACTATACTGTTATGGTCCCATAACACGCATAAGTTTAATACTAGTCTATTCCGCATTATCGATATCCAGTCTCGATAATATTACGACTATGGATATTAATGATTAAACCTTTGTGGATTAATATTGTCTCATATCTTATTAATCCGGAACTAGTCATAAGGACTTTTATCATTTATATATCCAAGTAATCCAATCACAAATGATAAAAGAGTAATTTCCTTTGTGACATAGTTAATTTGTACAACAACACCATGTTTTGTACAAATAGTGATGTTATGGGTCATAATTATCCAACAAATGGGTCTATCCAGAGCGAAGCTGTTTCCGTACCATCGGTAAACAGAACCTCCTATTACACTTGCATGAGTATCCAATACCAAAATATATGAGAACTATGCCGTTACGCTTCCACAAGACGCACAAGAGTAATACTAGCCTATTTCGCATTATCGATGTCCAGTCTCGATAATACTACGACTAGGGATATTTAATGATTAAACCATACGTGGATTAATATTGTTTCATATCTTATTAATCTGGTACTAATCATATGGACTTTTATCATTTATATATCCGAGTAATCCAATTACAAATGATAAAAAAGCAATTTCCTTTGTCACATAGTTAATTTGTACAACAACACCATGTTCTGTACAAATAGTGATGCTATGGGTCATAATTGTCCAACAATCTCCCACTTGGCCTATAGCCAATCACTCAAGTGTCATACACCTTAACTATGAACGGGTCACTCAAACTTCTGTTGAGAAACAGCTTTCGTCAGCGGATTTGCAAGGTTATCATCTGATGCGATTTATTCGATCATCAGATCGCCACGATGTATGATCTGACAAATTAGATGAAATAGTCTTAGTATATACTTGGATCGTTGATGAGACCGCGGTTCCTTAGCCTGTGTTGTAGCCCAGGTCAGCTGCTAACTGAACTACACCTAATCCAATTAGGATTATATAGATCAAAAATGCTTCTTTTGCTGCCATAGCTGCTGCAGCTTTTGTTATTTATTCGGCAACAGTATCTTGCTTGGAAGATTTCCAGCTCATTGTTCCGTTATTCAAACGAAATATGTACCCTTATTTGACCTAATATTTTGTATAGTTTCTTGAGTTTTATGAACGTTTTGATGTGTTTTATTGTTATTTTGCAGATAAATAAAGTTTGGGAACCATTGGAAGCAATTTCGGGCCAAAATAGACAAAAATGACGTAAAAGGGCATTTTGGTAATTTGGCGCATCGCGATGTCTAACGTGCGCCGCATTCATGCTAACCTGCGCCGGTGACACGTGTCATAATCTGAGTGGTCCACTAAATACATCGATGCTAATGTGCGCTGTATCTGCTAACGTGCGCCGCATTCATACTAACCTGCGCCGGTGACACGTGTCACAATCTGAGTGGTCAACTAAATTGCGCTGATGCTAAGGTGAGCCATATCTGCTAACGTGCGCCGTGCCACGTGTCAACATCAGAACAAATCATGCAAACATGCGCCGGGACACGTGTCACAATCCTATGGTACCGACACTCCGCGTGACACGTGTCATTTTCTGAATGGACCGAATCATCTGTGAATCACCTTCTGCCGTATGTCAAGATGTCATTGGACCGAATCTTACAGCGTGCCACATGTCGCAGTTCTATTGGGCCGATGAAATCCACGTCAATAGTCAACAGATCAACGCGCATTTGACCAGTCAACACGGTCTCGCATCGCAACGCACGCACAACTTTCGCTTCACGACGCGAGGCAGATCAGATGCCTATAAATTGAAGCTTTTTGCACCTCATTGGTGTGCTTTCCTTGGGATTTTCTCCCTGATTTCAAAGGATTGCATCTATTTTTGTATATATTAAATAATTAATTTATGTATTTTTATTTTTAATTTAATTTCAGTATTTTATTTTTTTTATGTTTTGTAGTTAATTTCCGCTGGGGTAAAATGTGAAACATTTAATATAATTATATAGGTAAATCTCAATTAATTATAATTTATAAATTATAAATAAACCGGATTAATTAATGTCAGACTTTATTACCGCCTATATGGTCGGGTTAAATATAAATTACTTTACCGCCTTTATGGCTGGTCTTTATGTGACAGATAATTACCGCCTATATGGCTGGTGTAATTGGACTAAATGGATTACCGCCTATATGGCTGGTTTTAAATGTTTAACATTATTGATTCCTGAGAAAGCAGAACAGAAAATAATATATATTATAATAAGTGAGATTCCTAGATAAGAAATATTAAATGTGGATCCTCTAACCCCATTATTTTATTTTTATTCTAGGGAAGTGATGAAACACGATATCCACACACTTAATAATTGATTTTCTTTTTATGGGCAATTCTTTAGTTTGTTTATTGAGTCTTAAGCTTAATGCTTCTTTTTAATTGGCCATTAATAAGATTGATTTGGTAAACTTAAAATGAACTTGACGAAGAGATTTTAGGTTTCAGCCTTAGACTTAATAGCCCACGATCTTCCTTGAGGATAGATACCCTTTAATAGATTTCCTTACAGGATAGACATATACTTGTCGGGCGGGGGTAGCCATAATTGGAACTTAAACTTAATGAATCCATGTAATTTGGTTGACATAGACATATGGTTGAATTGGATTATACTGGGTATTTGCATCTGACCATCGACAGAGGCTTTTGCATATCTTCGTGTTCCAGGTTAGTGACCGGCGTAAACACACACGTATAACGCAAGCGCAAGTATCGTTCAAGTAGTATAAAAATATTAACTATTCCTCACCCCAAAACCTAAATGAGACATTGTCCCCAATGTCTTTAAGCAGTAGAAGAAGAGTTTAGAAGATAGTAACTGGTTAGCTGAATTACTACAAGCAAATTAAAGGTTAAGATCCAGATTTATTCGACGCCTCTTACCACGATCGTCCTCGGACCATTTTATCTTTGAAAGGACAGGGTCAATTTTTGGTTCATAGGCTATGAGTTGGTCTATTAGATCCGGAGCAGTTCTGGCAATAAAAATGAGTTCTTTTATAGGTTTTGACACGAACCCATTTCTCCGGGCATCATCAAGAAACACACAAAGAAAATCATAAAATCCATCAACGTTGAGCAGTCCAAGCGGTTTCTGGTGTATGTTCAGGTTCGCCCAAGATAGTACTATAAAAATTTCCTCCAATGTACCCAAGCCACCTGGCAAAGCAATAAAAGCATCAGAACGGTTAATCATTTCCACTAGTCGTTCAGACATACCTGGCACGATCAGTCCTCTCCATTTGATGGTTCAATCAGATTTGCCTCTGCCAAGGGTTTTGGGATGATTCCCAAAACATGACTGCCTCCTTCTTGTACGACCTTTGAAACGATCCCCATTAGTCCAAGATTGCCTCCGCCATATATTAAGTGCATATTCCTTGCAGCTAAGACTCGACCCAATTCTTATGCTGCTTCTATGTATTATGGTTTATCACCAACACTACTACCGCAAAACACACAGATGTTCTCAACTCGTCTTCTTGAAGTGGCTTCCATTTTTTTTGCATTTCTTTCTTAACTCTGGATGCCTCCAAAGGTGCAATGACGGGCTGAATTTATAGTACCTGAAAAAGGGTGAGTAATAATAGCACTAGTATCTTCCAAAGGAAGCTTGTTAGCAAAATAAAACAAAAGAAATCGTGAAAGGTCAAAAAGTATGGATCTTGTCTACGAAAATAAAGATAATTACAACAGAAAAGCGAATCAAAGCAATAATAAAGGCAATAAAATTGTGTACGCAATACGCCACTCGTTTGGTATAAATTCATTATGATGTGTCTCAAGAATTAATTCTTTACTCAGTCATCGCTAATGAATTGGTTCTCATCTTTATGATTGCCAAACATCATTCCTTTTGTCTTAAAATGCTCCGTTTGTGCTTTTCCCTACAAAACAACACACAAAATTAAAAATTCTATAACATGTATACACAAAATAAAAAAATTACAACAAATTGCATGGGATGCCTCCCTGCTAGCGCTAAATTTTTCGTCTTCAGCCAGACGTGACTGAAATCTATCTGTCAATGAGGTTTCAACGTCGTTTTGGACGTCCTATTAAAGACAATCCCATGAGCGTTGCTTTTGAATGGTCTCTTCCAACGGTAAAGTGGCAAAAAGAGTTTTGTCTCATTCAGTGCTCGTGCCACCTTTTTAACTTTTGTTCTTCCAGTGATTCCTGAAAATAAAGAAAGAAATTCAGGAGGTCTTGTATGATGCTTGACTTGGAATGGGATTTCCATTCTGTCAAGTTTCTGAGTAATATCGTTAAATTGTACTCCCCAAAAGAGTGATGTTTCTCTTGAATGCACTGGATCTTTAATTTTGTCTGACAATTGCTCTTCTATTTGCTCTGTTTCTTGCTCCACCTTTTCTTCACAGATGAATTTTAGGATCTCAACATTCAGTTCTTCATCTGTCATCTGTGAAATGCATGCTCCTGAAATATTAATGGGAGAATGTAAAGAAATGTCAGATTTTAGGTCTTCATCCTCTGATCTGAGTGAACTGATTGGCTTAGGTAGATCGTCTTCAAACATTAGTGCAAAGCATTCTCCAAGATCTGCATTCTGAGGATGGAAAGTTTCATCCTTCCTTGTTGGTGCAGTTAGTACAAGAAACTCAGCTTCTTCATCCTCGTCAGAGTCAGAATAATAAAAATCAAATTGAGACTTTGTTGGTGTAGGTTCCTGAACTGATACCTCTGATTCTTGATACTGCTCAGCCTTATCCTCTGTTATGATGTCATGATGAATCTTAGGATATTCGAAGGCTTCTTCAGTATTATTTGAATTTGCTCTGTGAGATATGTGATTCAGGTTGTCTGTTAGTTGTCTAACTTGATATGTCATCCTCTGTATAGACGCTGCTTGACTCTGAATTTGTACATCAAATTGAGCTTCTCGTTTCTTGAGCCAATCTTTTAGCATGTCATTCAACTGATCTTCCTCTGATGGATCTGGTTCTTGATGAAGATCGTAGATGAATGGTGGATAAGATGGAAAATGTGATGATTCTACGTACCTTGAATGATTCCAATAATTCTGCCACTATGAAAGATATATACATTGATCGCTCGGGTGGTTACCATCACATATTACTCATCTCCCCATTTCGTTCTGATGAGCAAATGTAGTATTGCTTGATTCTGAAATCCAGTGATAATTGTTGGGCTGGACAATAGGCCTCAGAAAACTAGATTGTTGCTCCCGGATTTGGGGTGTATCTTTTTCTAGTAAAGCTCGTAATGTTTCGAAATGTTCCATTTTCTCAATCACCTGAAAACAAAACGAAGAAATAAAAAGTACAGATAAAAAAAATAAAGAAAATTAGATACAAGTAAATTAGATATCTTCAAAATTAATAACTCAAGAAATATAAGTCCCCAGCAACGGCGCCAAAAACTTGACCGGCGTAAACACACACGTATAACGCAAGCGCACGTATCGTTCAAGTAGTATAAAAATATCGATCCCACAAGGACTTAATTCCTACTGTTGTTATTAATTGTTGATACTATTTATTTACAAATATCTATTTGAGGGAGAAGTGAATTGATTGCTTGAAATGATTTGCTTTGTAGATTTGCTAAATAAATAAATAAATAAAAAGACAAAAGAAAATACTAAGGAAAATAAAAGACTCAAAGATCTAGGGTTGTGAATCTTTCTAATATCTTTAAAAATATGAAGTGATTATTTTAAGTTTGTGTAATAAATCAGTTTACTACCTGGAACACGAGTTTATGCGAAAGCATCTGTCGATGGTCAGACACAAATACACAGTTTAATCCAATTGAATCATATGTCTATGTCAATTAAATTACCTGAATTTATTAAGTTTAAGTTCCAATTATGGTTACCCCCGCCCGACATGTATATTCCTATCCTGTAAGGAAATCTATTAAAGGGTTATCTATCCTCAAAGAAGATCGTGGGCTATTAAGTCTAAGGTTGAAACCTAAAATCCCTATGTCTAGTTCATTTTAGATTTACCATCAATCTTATTGGTGATCAAATAACAAGAAGCCTATGTTTAGTTCATTTTAGATTTACCACATCAATCTTATTGGTGATCAAATAACAAGAAGCATTAGGCTTAAGACTTAATAAGTAAACCTTTAAATTACCCAAATTATAAAATAACCTTTTATAAACCGGTGATATTAGATTTCATCACAACCCTAGAAAACTAACTTAGTTACAATACATAGTTAGGACAAGTAAAAAGACATAAAAAGTACTAAAAAGTAAATGCAGAAAAATAAATAAAATGCTAAGGTAAAAGGAATTAACTTCTACTATTTACAATTTAGATATCTCCCAATAAAATAATATATAATCTTGTGATATTTTAAACCAACCGTCCAGAATGGCGGTATCCTGATTAAGTCAAATTCAAATATACCAGCCATAAGGCGGAACAGAAATATAAACTTAAACCAACCGTCCAGTATGGCGGTATCCTCATTAAGTCAGGTTTAACCAATTTAAATTGAATAACCAACCGTCCAAAATGGCGGTATCCTTTATTAAGTCAGGTTTTAAATAGTTTATATATTATATTTTAAGGGAGATTAATCTAAATAGCATAAGTAAAAGTATTACCTTATTACCTCAGCATGGAGGAGTTACCTCCTCATGGAAGAATAGAATTACTACTAAAAAGCGTAAATAAAACTGAATAAAAGAAGAAAATATGAAGAACTCTCTATTATATAAGTATTTACAGAGGATTTGGTACATTTGAAACTAAAAATTTGAAATCTATTTATAGGCAAAAAAATCTAATTTTTTATCATTATTTTTCTGATTTTTATTTTTTAATTATTTTATTATTTTATTATTATTTTTTTTAGATCGTTGAATTTTCGACACGTGGCATGGTGGCTAAAAAAGACGGCTCGTTGAATTTTTGACATGTGGCATGGTGGTGCAATTACCAAAATACCCTCGGTGTCGGGACGCCCAAAATTACCAAAATACCCTTTTTTCCAAATTTCACAGTTTTGCTCCAAATCACCTCCAGAATGTCCTGAAACTTTATTTTGGTGTCGGGATGCCCAAAATTACCAAAATACCCTTTGTGTCGGGACGCCCAAAATTACCAATATACCCTTTTTGCCAAATTTCACCAAATTTCACAGTTTTGCTCCAAATCATCTCCAGAATGTCCTGAAACTTTACTTATCTACAAAATAACACAAAACACATCAAAATATTCACAAAACTCAAGAAATTATACAAAATATTAAGTTAAATGAGTGGGAAATAGTGATAGTTTTACCACTCATCAGTTAACAAACTAATTTATTACACATATATAAGAGAATCAATTCATCTTTATAATAATATTGTGTGGAGTCACAACCCTAGATCCTTGAGTCCTTTGTTATTTTCATTAGTATTTTCTTTTGTGTCTTTAAGTATTTTATTTATCAAATCCACATTCAACCAACAAAAGCAATCATTCTCTTCTCCCTATAATTAGATACCTGTAAATAAATAGTATCAATAATTAATAACAACAGTAGAAATTAAGTCCTCGTGGGATCGATATTTTTATACTACTTGAACATTACGTGCGCTTGCGTTATACGTGTGTGTTTACGCCGGTCAAGTTTTTGGCGCCGTTGCTGGGGACTTATATTTCTTGAGTTGTTAATTTTGAAGCTATCTAATTTACTTGTATCTAATTTTCATTATTTTTATCTGTAATTTTTATTTCTTTCTTTTGTTTTCAGGTGGTTGAAAAATGGAACATTATTGGGAGATTGAGAGATCACGAGCTTTACTAGAAGATACACCCCAAATCTGGGAACAACAGTCCGGTTTTCTGAGGCCTGTTGTCCAGCCCAACAATTATCACTGGATGTCAGAACCAATCAATTCTACATTTGCTCAACAGAATGAAATGGGGAGATGTGTAATATGTGATGGTAACCACCCGAGCGATCAATGTATATACCTTTCAGAGTGGCAGAATTATTGGAATCATTCAAGGTACGAAGAACCATCATATTTTCCATCTTATCCACCATCCACCTATGATCTTCATCAAGAACCAGAACCATCCGAGAAAGATCAGATACTGCACATGCTCAAAGATTGGTTCGAAGAACGGGAAGTTCAATTTGATGCAAAAATTCAGAGTCAAGTGGCGTCTATACAGAGGATGACAGATCAAGTTAGACAATTAACAGATAACCTGAATCACATATCTCACGGAGCAAATTCAAATAATACCGAAGAAGCCTTCGAATATTAGGAGATTCATCATGACATCATAACAGAGGACGAAGCTGAGCAGTATCAAGAATCGGAGGTATCAGTTCAGGAGCCCGAACCAACAAAATCTATGTTTGATTTTTATTATTCTGACTCTGATGAAGATGAAGTTGAGCTGTTTGTACCAACTGCACCAACAAGGGAGAATCAAACTTTTCATCTTCAAAATGAAGATCTTCGAGCGTCCATTGCACAAATTTTTGAAGAAGATCTACATGAGCTAATCACTTCACTCATATCAGAGGATGGAGACCTAAAATCAGACATCTCCTTACATCCTAAGATTGACAGTTATGAAGCATGCATTTAACAGATGACAGATGACAGATGAAGAACTGAATGCTGAGATCCTAAAATACATCTATGAAGAATATGTGGAGCAAGAAACAGAGCAAATTGAGGAGCAAATGTCTAACCTTATTAAAGATCCAGTGCATTCAGGCGAAATATCACTGTTTTGGGGAGTACTGCTTAAAGATATCGCCCAGAAGCTTGACAGAATACAACTTCCATTCAAAGTCAAGCACCATACGAGACCTCCTGATTTTCTTTCTTTCTTTTTAGGAATTACTAGACCGACAAAGATTAAAAAGGTGGCACGAGCACTGAATGAGACAAAACTCTTTTTGCCACTTTACCGTTGGAATAGACCCTTTAAAAGCAACGCACATGGGAATGTCTTAATCGGACATCCAAAACGACGTTGAAACCTCCTTGACAAATGGATTTCAGTCACGTCTGCCTGAAGACGAAAATTTTAGCACTAGCAGGGAGGCAACCCATGCAATTTATTGAAATTTTTGTTTTCATATTTTGTGTATACATGTTGTAGAATTTTTAATTTTGTGTTATTTTTACAAGAAAAATAAATACGGAATATTTTAGGACAAAGCAAGCCAGTGCAAGCGAGATTTTCAACAAAATAAATTTGACAAAATCACGAGGATATAAAGTTAATCCAGAAAAGACGGCCGAGTAATGAGTCAGCTCTTGAGATGCGTCCCAGTGGATTTATTCGTTGGAAGACTTGGTTTTGCCAAAAAAAAACTCGCGTCGCAACACGAAAACCTTGCGTGTCGCGACACAAAAACCTCAAGACATAAACCCTAACCCTAAAAAATGAGCGTCGCGACGCAAGAAGAAATTTGGCGTAGCGACGCGCGTTCGATAACTGGTCATAAACCAGCAGCCGCCGCACAGATCTCAGTTTTCTCTTCCAATTTTCGCCATTTCCTATCAACTTTTCCTCTGAAAACCTACTCTCCAATCACCAAACCAACAACCAAAAGTCTTTTAAACTCATCAAAACACACAAACAAGCTAGAAACTCCCATCATCTCCATTGATTTCACCCACTACTGAGCCATATAACCCACGGCTGAGACTCACTGATTTCTCCCACCGACGGCCAAGACCTTCACCGAGACCATCTCTCACGGTCGAGACCATCACACACGACCAAGACACATACGGCCGAGACCACCCTCGCTCTCTCGAAACCATGGCCGAGGTCCTCCATCGTCAAATCCGGTTCTTCCAGCAACAAGATATCCATTTTCGGCCTGGTAAAATCGTTCTTGAACTCTTCATTATCTCTTGAATTTCTGAATTTACAAGGAGGATAACCGGAAATTGTGGGGTTTTGTGGTATTTTGTGTGGTGAAATTTGTTGAAACTGGATTTGAAATTTTAGCAGTGAAGGGGGATAGCCGAAAATTTGTGAAAGTTTAT
Source organism: Zanthoxylum bungeanum (assembly GCA_019454045.1). NCBI lineage: Eukaryota > Viridiplantae > Streptophyta > Magnoliopsida > Sapindales > Rutaceae > Zanthoxylum > Zanthoxylum bungeanum. Next base: position 22,345 of record SKCR01047427.1, read on the forward strand.
GGTTTATTTGTGTGGTGAAATTGGATATTTAGATATTTGGAGTGTGGAAAAGATAAACAAAAATTGATTGAATTTCATAGATTTTGGGGCGAAGATCGGCGTTGTTGTGAATTTGGGAAAATCTTGAGTTTTTGAGGAGACCCTGTCGAAAATTTTTACTGCAAAATGGCAGGCACGAAGAGATCTAGGGCTTCATCATCTGCCGAACCTAGTTTTGACGCTACCAAATTTGTTTCGGCAGCTGCAGAAAGGAGATTCGAATAGGGAATGACTAGAAAAGTTCATATTATGGAGAGGGGTTTTGAAATAAACCCCAGACTATTCCCTGATGTTGATAGGGTCATTGCAACCAGACACTGGCATAAGCTTTGCCAGCAACCCTACCCAGCCTATACATCTATTGTACGTGAGTTTTACGCCAATGCTTACGAGCACCGTGCGTATGTGGTAATGGTCAGAGGTCAGCAAGTAACATTTGATCCATCAACCATTAACAGATTTTATGAGTTACCTAATTTGAAGGCTGATGAATATTCAGCAGTAAATGAAGATATAGATATTACTCATCTAACAGAGACTTTGTGTGTTCCTAATGCTGCTTGGGAATTGAGTAGTAATGGGGAATATTTGAAGATTAATTCAAAATTGCTGAAGCCTGAAGCAAGGGTGTGGTTCTACTTCTTGAGTCGAACTTTGCTACCAGAATCACACGTCACCTTTGTCACAAAGGAACGAATGATATTGTTGTATTGCATTCTGGAAGGTTATACAATTATATTGGTAAGCTGATTACGACTAATATTGCTTGGGCTGCAAGGTCGACACAGGCTGGCCTGTTATACTGTTACTTGATTTCATCACTTTGCACACATGTCAGGGTTCATGTTGACCAAGAGAAGAACTGACGCAACCCATGACTGTAATAACTGCCAGAATCATACAACAATTCCATATAGAGAGACAGGCTTTTGTAAGACCATCAGCTTCCTCATCAGCACCAGTTCAACCACCTCGACCTCATACCAATCCAAGATCATCATGTTCTCGCACTATATCTTAAGAAGTTCGGCGACTGGGATCTCGTGTGGATTACATAATTCAGTATAACAGAGCAATAGGCCAAGCACTTCAACAAATGGCTCAGAATTTGCACATTGATATTCCAGAATTTCCTGACCCGCCAGAGGATGATAGCGAGGAGGAGGAGGCCGATGACTGAACTCAGGTACTATTGTTCCCTTCTTTTAATTTATGTTTTGTAACGCATTGGGGACAATGCTAGATTTAGGTTTAAGGTATGGGTATTTGCTTTTAACTTTTTCAAAATTTCGTCAAATTTTTTTTAGTTTATGTATTTCGTGTGATGCATTTTTTCATTCCAGCATTTTTATCTTTTGCATTTTGTGTGATTGTGTGTGTTTTAAATTCGAAAAAACCAAAAAAAAAAAAATTTATTATAAAAAGTCCAATAATTTGATTGTTTGTTTAGTTAAAAAATTTTACGAAAAGATAAATGCTAATTTCTCTTTTATCCCTATTTTGAATTTCAGATCTAGGTCAGACTCGTGCGCACTTAAAAAATAGTTTTGTAAGCAGTTAGATAATAAGGAATTAACAAAGTGATTAGTTAAAATAATCAGTGGTTGATGAATGATCGCTTGCCTGAGTTTCTGTTTCTGTCTACAATTATTATGTGAGGTAAAAAAAAAAAAAAAAAAATGTCTGAGATCTAAATAATTAAGTCTGTAGGGGTGTATTAACACCTAGTGCCCTAAAGCCAACTGGTTTGGGAGTCACTGGCCTAAAGCTCGTTACATGGATCGAAGATGTTGAAAATATATATATATATATATATCTGAAGTTTGAGTATTAAGTCCTACTTGAGTAATTAAGTCCGTAGGGGTGTCTTAACACCTAGTGCCCTAAAGCCAACTGGTTTGGGAGTCACTGGCCCAAAGCTCGCTACATAGACGGAAGATATTGTATATAAATAAAAATAAAAAAATAAAAAAAAAACAGAAAAATCACATACCTCACCTGTGCTGACTATAAAAGATAGAACAATTTTAGATATTCAGGTTGGTTAGACTCATTAACTATTGAGAGTTGAGACGAAATCACCGAGTTGACGACTTAGAATCGAAGCTGTTTGCAGAATTATTCACACACACACTTTGAGTCTGATTTAGATATGTTGTTCAAAAGAAAGGATTTTAGTTGAAATATCTGTTTTGAAGGTTCCTTTAACTTTGATGCTAGACATTCTCTTCCTTTAACTTTGATGCTAGACATTCTCTGAGGACATTATTTATATATCTATTATTTTATCTTTTTGCTTTTCTGTGTATTAGTTTTATTTTCTTTTTGTTTTTATGTGCATTAGTTCCACTACCTTTTTACTTTTGTAAAACGTTTGTGGGTATCGTTGCTGTAAACCCTCACGAGACTACAACTCGTCCACTAGGGACACGTAAGGGTTTAAAGGCTTGTTGCATACGCTAAATGCAACCGTGTTCCCTACGAAAGTGGTTTAGTTTAATTTTATTTTTATGTTATTTTATTTTGTGTTTTGCTCAAGGACTAGCAAAATGTTAGGTTTGGGGGTGTGATGAGTGGTAATTATATCACTATTTCTCACTTATTTGACCTAATATTTTATATATTTTCTTGAGTTTTGTGAACGTTTTGATGTGTTTTATTGTTATTTTGCAGATAAATAAAGTTTGGGAAGCATTGGAAGCAATTTAGGGCCAAAATAGACAAAAATGACGCAAAAGGGCATTTTAGTAATTTGACGCGTCGCGACGTCTAACGTGCGCCGCATTCATGCTAACCTGCGCCGGTGACACATGTCACAATCTGAGTGGTCCACTAAAATATGTCGATGCTAACGTGCGCTGTATCTGCTAACGTGCGCTGTGCCACGTGCAACATCAGAACAGATCATGCTAACATGCGCCGGGACATGTGTCACAATCCTATGGTGCCGAAACTCCGCGTGACACGTGTCATTTTCTTAATGGACCGAATCATCTACGCATTACCTTCTGTCATGTGTCAAGATTTCATTGGACTGAATCTTACCGCGTGCCATGTGTCGCAATTCTATTAGGCCCACGAAATCCGCGTCAACAGTCAACAAATCAACACGCATTTGACCAGTCAACACGGTCTCGCGTTGTGACGCACGTAAAACTTTCGCGTCGCGACGCGAGGCAGATCAGATGTCTATAAATTGAAGTTTTCTGCACCTCATTTGGTGTGCTTTCCTTGGGATTTTCTCCATGATTTCAAAGGATTGCATCTATTTTTGTATATATTAAATAATTAATTTATGTATTTTTATTTTTAATTTTAATTTTAATTTCAGTATTTTATTTTTTTTATTTTCTTTATGTTTTGTAGTTAAATTTCCGCAATGGTAAAAGGTGAAACATTTAATATAATTATCTAGGTAAATCTCACTTAATTATAATTTATAAATCATAAATAAACCAGATTAATTAATGTCAGACTTTATTACCACGCCTATATGGTCAGGTTAAATATAAATTACTTTACCGCCTATATGGCTGGTCTTTATGTGACAGATAATTACCGCCTATATGGCTGGTGTAATTGGACTAAATGGATTACCGCCTATATGGCTGGTTTTAAATGGTTAACATTATTAATTCCTGAGAAAGCAGAACAGAAAATAATTTTATATTATAATAAGTGAGATTCCTAGATAAGAAATATTAAATGTGGATCCTATAACCCCAATTTTTATTTTTATTCTAGGGAACTGATGAAAAACAATATCCACACACTTAATAATTGATTTTCTTTTTATGGGCAATTATTTAGTTTGTTTATTGAGTCTTAAGCTTAATACTTCTTGTTAATTGGCCATTTATAAGATTGATTTGGTAAACTTAAAATGAACTTGACTAAGAGATTTTAGGTTTCAGCCTTAGATTTAATAGCCCACGATCTTCCTTGAGGATAGATAACCCTTTAAAAGATTTCCTTACAGGATAGACATATACCTGTCGGGCGGGGGTAGCCATAATTGGAACTTAAAATTAATGAATCCAGGTAATTTGGTTGAGATAGACATATGGTTGAATTGGGTTATACTGGGTATTTGCATCTGACCATCGACTGAGGCTTTTGCATATCTTCATGTTTCAGGTTAGCAAACTAATTTATTACACATATATAAGAGAATCAATTCATCTTTATAATAATATTGTGTAGAGTCACAACCCTAGATCTTTGAGTCTTTTTTTATTTTCATTAGTATTTTCTTTTGTGTCTTTAAGTATTTTATTTATCAAATCCACATTCAACCAACAAAAGCAATCATTCTCTTCTCCCTATAATCAGATACAAGTAAATAAATAGTATCAATAATTAATAACAACAGTAGAAATTAAGTCCTCGTGGGATCGATATTTTTATACTACTTGAACGATACGTGCGCTTGCGTTATACGTGTGTGTTTACGCCGGTCACCAGTACCACGTCCTTACCAATTTACAAAACATTGTTTGCTTCTAGCAAAGCACCGTGCCTACACAATTCTCCAGAAATATTCTGTAGACGAATATGTAATCTTTGTCAGACGTAGTATATGTAGTATTGCGTATTACGATCCAGTATCGAATGTCATATGTTATGCCTGGGGCTGGAATTATGTCTGCCCCGTACGAAGCATATATCGGATCACAAGCAACTACTCTCTTTAATCGGATAATCATGACCTTGTCCTATTATCCCGATAGCTGCAATATATTAGAGAGTACTAGTTCTGTATCACTGCGTGATCATCATCTCCATATGACTGAAGTGATACTTCCATCTTGACATCACACCCAATACACTACGATTCTTAGTATACCCAGAAGAGGCGTACACAGAACCTGTTAAGGCTCCGGACGACCAAAACCAAAATATACTGATTGTCGCAGGTATTAGCGATGCAAGTCTCAGGTTAAGACCAAATACACCTATCGTGATTCAGATTCCCACATATACATAGTCATACTACCAATAAGATTCTGATGGGTCTATCCAGAGCTAAGTTGTTTCTGTACCATCGGTAAACAGAACCTCCTATTACACTTATATGAGTATCAAATACCCAAATATATGATAACTATGTCGTTACACTTCCATAACATGCACAAGTGTAATATTAGCCTATTCCACATTATCGATGTCCAGTCTCGATAATACTACGACTAGGGATATTTAATGATTAAACCTTACGTGGATTAATATTGTCTAATATCTTATTAATTCGGGACTAATCATATAGACTTTTATCATTTATATATCCGAGTAATCCAATTACAAATGATAAAAGAGCAATTTCCTTTGTCACATAGTTAATTTGTACAATAACATCATGTTCTGTACAAATAGTGATGCTATGGGTCATAATTGTCCAACAATCTCCCACTTGGCCTATAGCCAATCACTCAAGTGTCCTACACCTTAACTATGTACGGGTCGCTCAAACTTCTGCTGAGAAACAACTTTCGTCAGTGGATTTGCAAGGTTATCATCTGATGCGATTTATTCGATCATCACATCGCCACGATGTATGATCTGACAAATTAGATGAAATAGTCTAAGTATATACTTGGATCGTTGATGAGACCGCGGTTCCTTAGTCTGTGCTGTAGCCCAGCTCAGCTGCTAACAGAACTACACCTAATCCAATTAGGATTATATAGATCCAAAAAGCTTCTTTTGCTGCCTCAGCTGCAACAATATTCTGCTTTTGTTATTTATTCGGCAATAGTATCTTGCTTAGAAGATTTCCAGCTCATTGTTCCATTATTCAAACTAAATATGTACCCTTATTGCGACTTAAAGTCGTCTTTGTCGGTTTGGAAGCTTGTAGCGGTGAACCTAGTCACCTTAAGTTCTCCTCTCCCCATATTCCCAGAAAGCATCCTTAGTTTGTCCAAGATACTCAAGGATGTTCTTTATATCAATCTAGTGACCATCACCTGGATTGGCCTTATAGCATCTACATATGCTCAAAACATATGAAACATGGTTGGTATACATGGAATCCATTTCGAACTTCATGGCACTTTGCCATATAGTGGAGTCGATACCTCGTATCACTTCCCCAAACGTAGTCGATTTTGTATCCTCAATAAGACTAATATTTTCATGAGGTGAGATCAGAAGCCCATACCTCTCATGTTATTTTCTGACTCTCTCCGACCTACGCGGTTCTTATGCATTCGAAGATTGTGGAACACTCTCATCCCTGATGAACTGTTCGTGTTCCATTAAGGATCGGTGCCTGGAACAGTATTACTCTGATTTTCATCGAGTCTTACTTTCCTCCCACTTGCCACTGCATTTAGGTATTCCTCTTAGGAAAACCGCATGCAGAGCAACAATTACATTGTTCTCTTGTGAGTTGTATAAGTATTATACTTTGGTTTCACTATGACAACCTTCAAATAGGCACTTATCCGATTTGGGTTCTAGTTTGGTATCATCCAAACATATGCTCAGCATTCCCAAATCTTCAGGAATGAGAAACCCGATTTCTTTCCTGTTCATATCTAATATGAAGTCTGTCTGATAGATTTTCATGGAACCTTATTCAAAATAAGTATTGCACTGTTTAATGTGTATCCTCAGAAGGAAATTGGTAGCTCAGAGCGACTCATCATTAACCTTACCATGTCCAACAAAGTTCGGTTTCTCTGTTCGGACACACCGTCAAATTGAGGTGTCCTGGGAGGAGTCTACTGTGAAAGAATACCATACTCTTTCAAGTAATCTTGAAACTCATATGTTTAAGTATTTTACATTATGGTCCGACCGTAATGTTTTTAATACTTTTATCGGTTTGTTTTCTTACTTCGTGTCGAAACCCTTTGAATTACTCAAAAGTTTCTGACTTGTGGTTCATAAGATACACATAACTGTAACGCGATGCCACAGCCGTAAAGGTTACAAAGTATTCAAATCCACCTCTAGCCTAGCTAGACATGGACCCACTTATGTCACTATGAACGAGGGCTAACAGATCGGTGGTTGTTGCACTTTTACAAAGTAAAAGGTTTTTTAGGCACTTTGCCTAATGAACTAGATTCGTAGACTTCATTTGAATTAGAATCAAATCCATCCTAGTATCCACTCTTCGAAAGTGTGGATATACGAGTCTTGTTAATGTGTCCCAGACAACAATGCCACTTATAAGTCTCAACTGATTTATTCAGTTTGAGCTTTTGTTTGTCATATTATATGTTTGAGATTAATTTATATTCTAAATAAATATTGCTATTCACATCTAATGTGCTTATCTCAATATCATCTTTATAAACAAAACACTTAGTGTTCTAGAATATAAAGGTATACCCGCAACGGGTTAAACTAGATATAGAGATAATGTTTCTAGTCAAACTAGGTACATTATAACAGTTTCCTAATTTAAGTACATGCCCAAAGGGCAGTTCCAAAACTTCATTTCCCATAACCAAAACAGCGACTCTCGTCCCGTTTCTGACTCGTAGTTCAATCTCATCTGAAGCCAGTCTCCTACTAATCAGCAGATCCTGCACATCAGTACATATGTATGTACCACATCCAGTATTAAAATCTAATTTTAAAACTGGTAGTGGACACGTTTATTACAATCACAAACATTCCTGAAGTCGGAGCCTTGCCCGCCTTCACTTCCTTCATGTCTACTTTGTCCATACAGCAGTCACACATCCAGTCACCCCGTTTGCCACAGTTTAGGCAGAAATCTTGGGATATGTAATTTGTCTTCCCAGAAGAGTGAGAAGATTTTGCCTTTGCCCCTTTTAAGAAGCTCTGGCTCTGCCTCCTTGAGCATAGCCATCAACTCTCCAAGAGTTTTCTCTTGGTCCTTAATGAACCTGCCCCAGCTATCGGGTAGAGACTGTAAGATCAAATCTTTGGAAGTCTCGGCCTCGTAAGTAATGCCCAGCTAACCTAGCTATTCGATGTCAGCAATCATCTGCGACATTTAGTGCTCGACATATGTACTCTCTGACATACGCGAGCGAAAGAGCTTCTTTTGCAATTCGTACTTCTAGGATCTAAGGTTAGATCTATGAAGATACTTTAATTTCAACATCATGATATAAGGATCTAATCCTTAGTTCTGACGACGGAATTAAAGAGTCATTGCGGCAAGCATATCAGATTGAGCACTAAATTTATCATCACGATGAGTCTTCCAAAGCTCATGCTCTACTATTTGCTCAACTCCGGGCTTAGGCCCGAGAGTTCGTTCTATCAAATAGAGTAACTTCTCAACTCCCAGGACTATCTTGAGATTTATTTCCCAATATGAAAATTAAAGCCGTAAAAGTAATTTTTTTCACCTAGGATTATGTCGTTTGACGCTAATCTTTCATTTATAATGATTGCTATAGTCCAACTATCTAATCAACGATTTCGGGTACAATCAGATGTAATGATTACTATAGTCTAACTATATAACCAACTATAAATGATCGGTTAAATTCAAATATATTGATTACTATAATCCAATTATATAACCAACTATAAATGAAGTAGTTTGAATACAGTTCAACTGTTCAATTAAAACAACAATTGAATATTAGTCCAACTAATATATTTATAAATAATTAATGACGAAAAATGAAATGAGCGCGTATTGGCAAGTATCTAAACGAAATTACAAATTTAATACTTGCCTCCCACTATTTTTCGGCGAGCCTCTAACCCTCTGTGGAGTACTCGGGAAACCTAGTTTCCTAGTGGGCTAGAATCCCGTTAAATAACACACAACCTTGACTTTGGCCAACAAGCTGTATGAAACGTAACTAGGTAGATCTCTAAGATCAATTGGATCTCATCCAATTCCTATATCCATAAGGTGGACCTCCAAGTCCGAAACATATATCCAATATATGCCAATATATCCAATATATTGCCTAACCTTTTTCCTCTGAATCAATTAAGCCTTGGCTTTGGCTCAACAAGCTTAATGAAACCAGTTAAGCGTGACCCATTGACAATGGGAAAGTTTCGTAATCGAGGCCGATGAACAAGAAGTGACCTTGACTTTGGCCAACAAATCACAACTTACCCAAGGCGTACGATATGGAACAAATCCTTCATGATTCAAATACATCCGCGATGGACAAAGGTCTTGACTTTGGCCAACAAACCAATGCCAATCTTGGATCTTGAGAGAGAATCACTCAATGGAAGGAAAAAAGGCTTAATATGAAATGAGGGTTTTTGTCGCGATTTGGCAACCAATATATTATCTTTAATTAGGTCTCATCATACACCCTTAAGCATGCATTCTAAAAGCATAATAAGGCGCGATAAAATTAATAATGATATGCGGATGGATATATAACAAATTGTTCCTAAAACAAATCTATCTATTTCCTCTCTCCCGCTAGCACTATTCATACTTCTACCCAATTACATAATACTTCTAAAGAAACCTCATTTACATTGAGGGGAATTGGTGAGAATAGAATTACAAAGAGAATAGAGATAATAGGCTGGACACGCAGGTCTAATTTAATAAATTCTAAATTTATTACAACAATTTCCAAAATTGCCCTCACCCTTCTAATATCCATCTGATATACATTATTCATTCATACATCCAAGTATTCACACAAAGCATGTTATCAATCAATCTAATCCAATTAATTAATCTTTGAATTAATGAGCATCCAATGTTCAAACAACGATTTGATTTGCGCGAGTCCAACTCGTTTAAGAATAAATACTCAAAGTACGCATTCTTGAATTATATCGAAATATAATTTTAAATCCAATTTAAATTATATTCAATACTAATTCATATTTAATTCTAAATTAAATAATTACACTTTTAAAAGTGCCTTTTAGACTTGGATTCCAAATCCAATCTACATGGGTCTCAAAGGCCCAATTAATATCCAATACTTTTTAATTAAAGTCCAATGGGCTTTTAATTAATTCTTTAGGCATGGGCTTTGGCCATTATGGATCAAACCGAAGGTGCCAAGGCCCAATAAGGAATCACCCTTATGCTATAAAATCAATTTTGGCCCATTAGGCCCAATTAAATTTTTAAAGGCCCAATTATCATATTTGGACTTTATGGAAATGGTTTTAGGCCCAATTGGATCCAACCAATTATCCTAAACCAAACTTGGCCCAACCAAGCCCATTAAGCCTAAATACAATAAATTAAATTAACTCATTATTCCAAATTACAAATTAATTCAATTAAAGTGTAATTAACATAATTAATCAACTAATCTAATGTTTCCAAAACACTAATTAATCCAATTAATCATGCTCTACATTTTCAATTCATGTCCAACACAAATTGAAGCAAAATTAATTCCATAACATGCTACATAGCTCACGGCAAAGGCAAGAATTCATCATGCAATTTGATTTCAATCTAATTAAATCAACATTTAACATACAATTCATACCATCAACACATCCAATTGTTAATTTTCAAAAAATAACCATGAGCAACCTAGGGGATACATTCGGCCAAGCTAAGGAAATTGTGGATTTTTGATCTAATCAATTTTTCTCAATTCCTAATATGTACAAATCCAATTCAACATCATCCAAGCTCAACCAAACCATCAATTTAAGAAAATACATACTCCAAACATAAATTCCCAAATTAAAGTCCGCAAATCCTAGATTTTCAAATCAAACTTAGATCTCTCTGATACCATTGTAAGTGTTCATAGAACATGACAAGATCGTCTAAGAGTGATTCGTGTGTGAATTATCAAGTGAGTTGCGGAATTAACTTACATTGATTGGATGAGTTTCAAAACTTTTTCCATGTATTTGATGAAGCTCCAAGCTTTCTTAAGTGTTTCCAACATTTTGGTGAGTTTCCCTATCACCTTGATTCACTCCTTTATGTGCTAGCAAGAACAAATTTTTGAAAGAAAATTTTGCCCTCCAAGGAAGCAAGTGTTCAACAAAGTGAGAGGAAGAGAGAGATAAAGTTGTTTGATATTTTTGATTTCCAAAATCAATTCCCAAAAGTCAACAAGCAAAATGTGTATATACTTTTCCAAAAAGAAAAATCAAAGTATGTTGTGTAAGATTCATTAAAGGCTCTCAATAACTTCCTTCACCAAAAAATGACTAGTGATGTAAGTTGGCGGGCCCCACCTCTTAAATTCAAAATTCAAGTGGCTTGCTCAACACACTTCGGGCTCAGGTTCGTTTAATCCGATTAGACGAATTTTCCGTCGCGACGTAATTAAATCCAATTTAATTAAATAATAATGCCTCGTAAAATTATTACGGAATTCGCTTACGAATTAATTCCAAATTAATTCGTTCGCTTGAATTAAAATCCAATTTAATTTCGCATTGAAATCAAATTTCAATTAATATATCCAATATATTATTTTAGCCCATATAAATAAATTAAATAGAAAAATCCAATTTAACTATTAAATTTATTTTACCGATTAATTCCAAATTAACCGCGTTCTCTCTTCTCGACGAATTTAATCTCAAATAAATTCTCGACGCAATTAATCCCAGATTAATTCTTTCTCTGATAATTAATCCCAGATTAATTCTTGCCGTAATTAATCCCAGATTAATTTTCTCTTTCATAATTAATCCCAGATTAATTCTGTTCGAGTCAAATCTCATCGGTGAATCTTTGGGAAGCGACCTAAAAGATCCCTGGATATGTTGGCAGTAAATACGGTCATCAGACTATCCTAATACGTGCGTACCCGGTACCACGTCCTTACCGATTTACAAGACATGGTTGGCTTCTAGCAAAGCACCGTGCCTACCCAATTCTCCAGAAATATTCTTTAAAGGAATATATAATCTTTGTTAGACGTAGTATACGTAGTATTGCGTATAACGATCCAGTATTGGATGTCACATGCTAGGCCTGGGGCTGGAATCTAGTCATACTATCAGATCTCTGGTATCTAGTCTCTATAATCGGATAATCATGACCTAGTCATATTATCCCAATGACTACAGTACTTAAGAGTACTAGTTTCGTATCCTACGTGATCATCATCTCCATATGACTGGAGTTATACTTCCATCTTGACATCACACCCAATACACTACGATTCTCAGTATACCTAGAAGAGGCGTACACAGAACCTGTTAAAGCCCCGGACGACCAAAACCAAAGTATATTGATTGTCGCAAGTATTAGCGATGCAAGTCTCAGGTTAAGACCAAATACACCTACCCTGATTCGGATTCCCATAGACACATAGTCATACTACCAATGGGATTCTAAGGGGTCTATGTAGAGCGAAGCTGTTTCCGTACAATCGGTAAACAGAACCTCCTATTACAATTGCATGAGTATCTAGTACCCAAATATATGAGAACCATACCATTACGCTTCCATAATATGCACAAGTGTAATACTAGCTTATTCCGCATTATCGATGTCCAGTCTCGATAATACTACGACTAGGTATATTTAATGATTAAACCTTACGTTGATTAATATTGTCTCATATCTTATTAATCCGATACTAATCATATGGACTTTTATCATTTATATATCCGAGTAATCCAATTACAAATGATAAAAGAGCAATTTCCTTTATCACATAGTTAATTTGTACAACAACACCATGTTCTGTACAAATAGTGATGTTATGGGTCATAATTGTCCAACAAGCCAAAGTCAAGGTCACTTCTAGTTCATCGATGTGGATTACGAAGCTTTCCCACTGTCAATGGGTCCCGCTTAACTGAAATCATTAAGCTTGTTGAGCCAAAGCCAAGGCTTATTTGATTCAGAGGAAAAGGTTAGGAAATATATTGGATATATTGACATATATATTGTATATATGTTTCGGACTTGGAGGTCCACCTACTGAATTTAGGAATTGGATAGGATCCAATTGATCTTAGAGATCTACCTAGTTAAATATCATACTGCCTATTGGCCAAAGTCAAGGTTGTGTGTTATTTAACGGGATCCTAGCCCACTGGGAAACTAGGTTTCCCGAGTACTCAACAGAGGGTTAGAGGCTCGCCCAAAAATAGTGGGAGGCCAGTATTGAATTTGTAATTTCGTTCAAATACTTACCAAATACGCGCTTTCAAATTATTTTCGTCATTTTATATATTTATATTAGTTGGACTAATATTTTATTATTTTTTGTAACAGTTGGACTGTACCCAAAATCGTTAATTGAATAGTTAGACTATTGCAATTAAGATGGCTAGAAATGTCAATGTTAGGGACATTATCATGGGCGAAAATGTCTTTAATGGTGTGAACTTTCCTGACTGGGATATGAACCTCATGATTGTCCTGGGGGCTGAGAGATTGCTCTATACGATAGAGACACCTCTTGGGCCTAAGCCCGGAATTGAGCATCTGCTTGAGCTTGAGCTTTGGAAGACTCACAGTGATGACAACTCAACTGCTCAATCTGTCATGCTTGCTGCAATGACCCCACAATTTCATCGTCAAAACAAGGGATTGGATCTCTATGAAATGATGTTGAAATTGAGGGACCTTCACCGATCTAACCTTAGATCACAGAGGTACGAATTACAGAAGAAGTTATTTTGCTCTCGCATGTAAGAGGGTACATCTGTTGAGCACCATGTATCATAGATGATTACTGACATCGAACAGCTGGGACAGCTAGGCATAGTCTTCGAGGCTGAGACTTCCATAGATTTGATCTTATAGTCTCTTCCTGACGGCTAGAGTGGGTTCATCATGAACTACAATATGATGAACCAAGAAAATACTCTTGGAGAGTTGATGGCAATGCTGAAAGAGGCAGAAACATAGCTTTTAAAGGGCAAGAAGCGCGAGGCGTACTTCGCTTCGACATCTCAGAATGCCAAGGCTTGGCCGAAGGCTTCTGGAGGTGTGAAGAAGAATAAGAAGAGAAAGGGCAAAGCCAAATCATCAAAGTCTTCTGGAAAGGAAAATGACAAATCCCAAGATGTATGCCTATAGCGTGGAAAATGGGATCACTGTAAGCGTGACTTCCGTGAGTACAAGGCGCACATGAAGGAAGTGAAAGCGGGCAAGACACCAGCTTCAGGAATGTTTGTTATTGAAATAAACATGTATACTTCTTGTTTTAAAAATTGGATTTTTGATTCTGGTTGTGGTACTCATATATGTACTGATGTGCATGATCTGCAGATTAGCAGAGACTGGCTTCAGGAGAGATCGACCTCCGAGTTGGAAATGGGACTAGAGTCGCCATTTTGGCTGTTGGGACCTACATTTTGGAACTGCCCTCGGGGGATGTACTTAATTTATCAAACTTCTATTATGTACCTGGTTTGACTAGAAACATTATATCTATATCTTTTTTAACCCAATATAGGTATACTTTTGTATTCAGAAACACATGGTGTTTTGTTTATAAAAATGATTTTGAGATATACAGTTCTGATGATAATAATAGTCTTTATATTTTGAATATAAATCAATCTTAAACATATAACATGACAAACAAAAGCTTAAATTAAGTAACAAAGATGAAACTTACATGTGGCATTGTCATCTGGGACATATTAACAAGACTCGTATATCCACGCTTTCGAAGAGTGGATACTTGGACGGATTTGATCCAAATTCATATGACATCTGCGAATTTTATTTATTAGGCAAAATGCCTAAAACACTTTTTAGCGGTAAAGGTGCACGTGCCACTAAACTGTTAGCCCTTTTTCACAGTGACGTATGTGGACCCATGTCTAGCCAGGCTAGAAGTGGATATGAATACTTCGTAACCTTTACGGATGATGTATCGTGTTAAGGTTATGTGTATCTTAAGAGACACAAGTCGGAAACTTTTAAGAAATTCAAAGAGTTTCGACAGGAAGTAGAAAAACAGACCGGTAAAAGTATTAAAACATTACTGTCGGACCGTGGTGGAGAATACTTAAGCAATGAGTTTCTCGATTACTTGAAAGAGTATGATATTCTTTCACATTGGACTCCTCCCGAAACACCTCAATTAAACGGTGTGTCCAAATGGAGAAATCGAACTTTGTTGGACATGGTAAGGTCGATGATGAGTCGCATTGAGCTACCAATTTCCTTCTGGGATATGCATTGAACAGTGCAATACTTATTTTGAATAAGGTTCCGTCAAAGTCTGTTCAACAGACTCCATATGAAATATGGACAGGAAAGAAACCAGGTTTCTCATTCCTGAAGATTTGGGGTTGTTGGGCATACGTTAAACGTTTTGATGGTACCAAACTAGAATCCAAATCGGATAAGTGTATATTTGTATGTTATCCTAGGGAAACCAAAGGATATTACTTCTACGACCCACAAGAGAACAAGGTATTTGTTGCTTTACATGTGGTTTTCCTCGAAAAGGAATTCCTAAATGCAGTGGTAAGTGGGAGGAAAGTAGAACTCGATGAAAATCGGAGTGATATTGTTCCTTGCACCGACTTCCTAACGGGAAACGAACAGTTCATCAGGGATGAGACTATACCACAATCTTCTAATATACAAGAACCGCGTAGGTCAGAGAGAGTCGGAAAATAACCTGAGAGGTATGGGTTTCTGATCTCACCTCATGTGGATATTAATCTTATTGAGGATAATGAGCCGGCTATGTATGAGGAAGTGATACAAGATATCAACTCCGCTTTCTGGCAAGAAGCCATGAAGTCCGGAATGGATACCATGTACACCAACCAAGTTTGGACACTGGTTGATGCACCAAAAGGCGTAAAGCCTATTGGTTGTAAATGGGTCTTCAAGAAGAAGACGGACATGGATGGCAACATACAAACGTACAAATCTAGGCTTGTAACGAAAGGGTATCGTCAACGACATGGTGTCGATTACGATGAAACTTTTTCACTTGTTGCCATGATTAAATCCATTCGGATAATGCTTGCTATTGTTGCATATTTCGATACGTCAAAATCGTTTTCCTTAACGGAAACCTTTTGGAGGATGTTTATATGCAACAGCCTGATGATTTTATCATACCAAAATATGAAAACAAGGTTTGCAAGTTAAATCGATCCATTTATGGATTGAATTAAGCATCGCGTTCTTGGAACCAACGTTTTGATGAGATCATAAAAGAATATGATTTCGTTCAAAATGAGGATGATCCTTGTGTATATAAGAAGATTAGTGGGAGCACACTGACATTCATTGTCCTTTATGTAGATGATGTATTGCTTATTGGCAATGACATTCACATGCTACAATCGGTGAAAGCTTGGCTTTCATTAAAAATCTCCATGAAATATCTGGGAGAAGCAGCTTTTATTCTGGGAATAAGGATCTACCGGGATAGATCTAGAAAGCTGTTTGGACTCTCCCAGATCTCGTATATCGACAAAGTGTTGAAGAGATTCAACATGGATCAGTCTAAGAGGGGACTGTTGCCAGTGTTACATGACGTCTCTTTATCTAAGGACATGTGTCCTAAAACTCAAGATGAGAGAGACAACATGAGTCGGATCATGTTCACTTTTGCAGTCGGATCAATTATGTATGCCATAATATGTATGTGACCTGATGTCTCGTATGCTTTGAGCATGTGTAGTCACTATCAGGCCATCCAGGTGATGGTCACTGGGTTACGGTTAAGAACATCCTTAAGTATCGTAGACGAACTAAGGATGCTTTCTTAATCTATGAAGATGGAGAACTTGAGGTAACTGGGTTTACCGATGCAAGTTTCCAAACCGATAAAGACGATTGTAAGTCATAATCCAGGTACATATTTAGTTTGAACAATGAAGCAGTGAGCTGGAAACCTTCCATGCAAGAAACTGTTGCCGATTCAACAACAGAAGCAGATTATATCACTGCAGCTGAGGCAGCAAAAGAGGCAGTTTGGATCCGTAAGTTCCTAATTGGATTAGGAGTAGTTCTGTTACCAGCTGAGCCCGTTCCTTTATACTGTGACAAAAACGGGGCTATAGCGAAGGCTAAAGAACCGCGGTCTCATCAACGATCCAAGCATGTACTTCGACGTTTCCATCTGATTCGTGAGATCATACATCGTGGCGATGTGAAGATCGAGAAGGTCGCATCAGATGACAACATTGCAGATCCGCTGCCGAAGGTTATTTCTCAACATACGTTTGAGCGACATGTACATAGTTCATGTGTTAGATACTTGAGTGATTGGCTATAAGACAAGTGGGAGATTGTTGGACAATCATGACCCATAGCATCACTATTTGTAAAATACATTGTTGTTTTTGTACAAATTAACTGTGACAAAGGAAATTGCTATTTTATCATTTTGTAATTAGATTACTTGAATACATATAAATGATAAAAGTGCTTATGATTAGTTCCGCATTAATAAGATATGAGACGATATTAATCCAAAAAGGTTTAATCATTAAATATCCCTAGTCATTGTGTTATCGAGACTGGACATCGATAATGCGGAATAGACTAGTATTACACTTGTGCATGTTATGGAAGCGTAACGACATAGTTCTCATATATTTAAGTATTAGATACTTATGGAAGTGTGATAGGACGTTGTGTTTACCGATGGTACGGAAACAGCTTCGCTCTGGATAGACCTCGCGTAATCCCATTGGTAGTATGACTATCTGTCTATGGGAATCCGCATCTGGGTATGTGTATTTGGTCTTAACTTGAGACTTTCTTCGCTAAAACTTGCGACAATCAATACGCTTTGGTTTTGCTCGTCCGGGATTTTAAAAGGTTCTGTGTACGCCTCTTCTGGGTTTATTGAGAATCGTAGTGTATTAGGTGTGATGTCAAGATGGAAGTATCACTTCAGTCATATGGAGATGATGATAACGCAGGGATAAATAACTGGTTCTCTATTATATTGTAACTATCGAAATAATATGACAAGGTCATGATTATCCGATTATAGAGACTAGTTGCTTGTTATCTAATATATGCTTCGTATGGGGCAGACAATATTCCAGCCTCAGGCCTTGCATGTGACATCCGATACTGGATCATAATACGTAATACTATGTATACTACGCCTGACAAAGATTATATATTCCTTAAAGAATATTTCTGGAGAATTGGGTAGGCACGGTGTTTTGCTAGAAGCCAACCATGTCTTGTAAATCGATAAGAACGTATTAAAGGGTACGCACGTGTTCGGATAGTCCGACGACCGGATTTACTGCCAACATATCCAGGGATCTCATGGGTCGCTTCTCGAAGATTCACCGATGACATATGACTCGAACAGAATTAATCTGGGATTAATTATGAGAGAGAGAAAATTAATCTGGGATTAATTACGGTAAGAATTTATCTGGGATAAAATTCAAATAGAAGAGAGAGAACGATTAATTTGGAATTAATCGATAAAATTAATATATTTGATATATTAAATGAAATTAGATTTCATAAACAGAATTAATATTTGATTTTAATTCGGGCGAACAAATTAATTTAGAATTAATTCGTGAGCGAATTTAATAGTAATTTTGCTAGGCATAATTATTTAATTAAATTTGATTTAATTAAGTCGCAACGGAAAATTCGTTAATTTGAAATTAACGAACTCGAGCCCGGAATATATTTGTGAGCCCCCTCGGATTTTGAATCAAGTGGGGCCCACCTCAAGTCACATCACTAGTCAAACATTTACCTTTATGGTGATGGAAGTTAGTGTAGATTTGATGATAACTTGTTAAACACATTATCTTGATGTGTGATAGACTCTTACCAAATTTGAGATTTGGTATATGTCTTTTAATTTTTGTAA